>JAULKM010113560.1:0-22436 GCA_032355605.1 Rubia tinctorum | reverse complement strand
GAAACTTGCTATGTGGAACAGGCTTGGTGAACATATCAGCAGGATTATCAGCAGTTCCCACTTTCTTCACCCTGATTATCCTCTCACTCCTTAGGAAATGATATCTAACATCAATGTGCTTGGTCCTCTCATGATGGACCTTATCCTTGGCTAAGCAGATATCACTCAAGGTATCACAATACACGGTAGCCTGATCGTGGTGTAGAAACCATCAAGAGCTTTGTCTGGCCATCTTTTAATGGCAATCCTGAAAAAAAATTATTTTAATGTTGAAATCATCAAATGTGCAATTTTTCAACTTAACCATGCTTCACTTACTCTAGAGTCTCAGCAGCTCCAATTTTCCTCTATAAATACTTGTTAGAGGGATTTTGATACATGAGTCGATGCCCAGGTCCAATGGCTTAATCCCATAAACTGCCATCCTTATTATTTGTTCACGTCTTGGCATGATCATCAATATTCTGGGGTTTGAACTCAAGTTTTCCGTAGCCTTTAAGTACACGGGTAAACATTACATTCATTAAATTTAATATTTACAAGTCAAAACCCTAGATCTTACTTGAGCGTCGACGATTTTTTCCCCCGATCATTCTAAGGCAATGTCTTGTTTATTAAATTTTCATGAGGCTAAATTTCGGAATCCTACGTGGTGTTGGAAAATAGTTTCATCAATAGGTGAGGTTTTTCTTTATTGCAAAATTGTAATCACGTGTGGCATTTAGTTTTTAGGTGCTTAAGCATTAATTTGGTACAAAGGAAAAATTAGGGGTGGTAAAATACACACGTAACCTGTAACCCGCGAGTCAAGTGGGTTGTCTAATTTCAAACCTGAATGTGTATGGGTAAAACAGGTAATGAGTCTATTGGGTAGTTGAAAATTTTTGGGTCGTAAGGGTTGTGTTTGTGGGTTGACCGGGTTTTCCCATATGGGTTGAAACCTAGGGGTTCACCTATTATGGTTGGTATATAAACCCACATGAATCAATATATGGGTTGAAACCGGCGGGTTTACACATATGGGTTGGTATATACACCCATGTAGGTTGAAACCGATGGGTTTACCCATATGGGTTGAAACCCGAGAGTTTTATCCATATGAGTTGGTACAAAATCTCATATGCGTTGAAACCCTCGGGTTTTATCCATATGGATTCATATATTGGTAGAAACCCGTGTTTTACCCATTTTCGATCAGCAAGTTGAATTATTTTCAACACCCGTGTTGACCGGGTTTCAACCCGACCCGTTTTGAGCCGGCCCATTTTTTAACCCATCATAAAATGTGACGAAAGGGGTCATACCCATATTTTTAAATTACCCATTTTACCTAACTCATATTTGATCCACCCATTTTTAATTACCCATTTTTAAACACGGAAAAGAATCGAGCACCGGCCAAACTGTTGTTTTTTAAATATTTAACGAAGCACATTTTTCATTGTAGCATTTTTCATAAATATGATGCTATGAAAAACAATTTTTGTTTGTATCACGGGTTTTTTTTAAATAATGTTATCAAAAAAGACAAAGTTTCATATAAGACCGTTTCATAGCGAAACTAAAAATTAATGTGTAACATATGAAGTTTAATTAGATATGAACATCCAAATATAGTTAAAGAAAGTTTGGGAGAGGAAGGAGAGATCAGGGAGCAAACACCATTTTTGGAGATGCTAGGCACAAATAATTGAGGAATTAATCATTCCTGGTCATAAGAATCTCTCAGGTCAAGAATTCGGGTCGAAAAAACTTGCAGGTCAATTTAAAGTAAAAATGTTGATATTTTAATGTAGATTTTGTGTTTACATGTTAATTTTTCTCACATTAATTATTTTGACACTAGTTTGGGATATTTTACTATCTTAATTTTGAAGTTTTAATTTTTAAATTTTGTGATTGATGTGTTAGTTTTTCAGCATGCCATTTTAAAAGTTGATTTAGATGTTTCTTAGTTTAGGATATTAAATTTTTATTTAATGTATTACTGATGTTTCATTAGTGTGAATTATTTAAAAAAAATTGTTGATGTTTCTTATTTTCAAATATTATATTTTTATTTAATGTATAATTGACTTTTTTGACTTTAGTATTGATGTTTCATATTTTTAACATTATATTTTTATTTATTGTATTCTTGATATTTCAATAATGTGAATTGATTTTGCAAATTATAATATTGATGTTTCTTATTTCTGAATATTAGATTTTTATTTGATATATTCTTGATGTTTGAATAACGTGAATTGATTTTTTTAAATTCTGTTAGTGATATTTCTTATATTTCAATATTAAAATTTTTTTAATGTATTTTTTATATTTCAAAAGTGTGAATTGATTTTTTGTTTTAATATTAATTTTTTACTTTTCCAATTTTAATGTACTACTATGATGTTTTAAACATTGGTGTACACTTGGATGTTTTAAAGTAAACGTTAATCTTTCACTATCCTAGTTTGATGTCTTTTCAATATTTTTATTTGATGTTTAAACATTTTGAGTCCGTCTCTTGAAAGATGGTCTTTCCATAAATCATAGAAAGACCAAGGTTTAGAGTGCAAATTAGAATAAATCAAAATAAAATTTTCATGTTGCATGAATCGGGTTACAAACTTTATAACTACTACACATTGCACAGTAAATTTTTAATATTGCAACTATGACTTTTAACCTTTTATTATTATAATTAAATCTCGTCTTTCCATAATACTATGGAAATACCGTCTTTTCCAAAACTTTTCAAAATCTTTCTATTTGATGTACTAATATTTTTATTTGATTAATTATTACTTGGATCTAAATGTAGAAATAGGCCAAAACATAATGTCAAAACCTAAAATATTCAGCCCAAATTTTGTGTGAAACGCGGATTAAAACCCAGCTTGTGCGACCCGAATTTCAACCCAGTCTGGATCGTCAGAAAAATTAATTACCCGCAGAAAAATCGAGCATGCGACAGTTGCGAAAGGCTGCTAAGTGTCAGATTCCTCTACCTCCCGTCGGATGTCGAAGAGCGAACCGTAATGGTACCAATCACCTAGAAGTCGACGGAGAAGAAGATGGCGGCGATGAGTCTTCGGATTTTTCTGAAACAAGGCTGCCAGGTTCACTTAAAAACATTTCTGTAGATCCGATGAAAAGCCATCTGAAATCCGACGAAAAAAACATCCACTACGAGGGAAATTGAAGCCCGATGGTGGTGACAAGATCTGATCAGAAATACAACCAGGAACGGGATGAACAACAAAGAAATCCACCAGAAATGCGAGGCCTTTCTTGACGGAATTTGGAGCTTGATCGATGGTGGCTAAAACTGCAAAGAGGCACCTGATTGACACCGGATCGACGAAGAAGAAGAAGAAGAAGGTCTATGGACCTGTTTAAAATTTTGATTAGTTTCATTTTAGTCCCTCACTTTAGGTGCATTGTTTAATTATTACCCCAAACGAAAAGTATTTACATATTAGACTCCGAATTTCAAAACCTCCTATTTATTATCTTTACCAATTTATAGTTTGCTCTTAGTCTCACCCTGAGACGATCTCGTGGGAGACAAACTCATCAAAAAAAAGTTGCTACATGTAGCCACAGTTTAACAAACTGATGCTATGCATGATTTTGATACATTCATATAGATTGTTGTAGCCCTTAGCTTCCTGATAAATTATCTTCTACTAACTTTAGTAAAATAAATATGAAATCTGAAACTTATTACATCGCAACCGAATTTATTTTATGAAGTTACTCATATCCTAAGGTGCTTTTTAATTCTCTTTTACCATGTTTATAAAGGCTGAATGAAAGATTGAGCTTGTTTGAATGGACTGTTTTTTTTCATTCCTCCTTTTTGATCTTGATCATCAAGGCTGAAGGCTTGGGTCTTGCCTTTATTTTAGAATAAGAGACTAGGGAGGAAATAATGTGGCACTACTCAAACCATAATCATACATAAACCCCTTTCCCCTTTCCCCCTCCCCTGAACCCATAACATTTCTTCCTTACTTTGCTTAATTTTTAATCAAACAACACGTAGCTGATCAATTGATCCTTCTCTCCTAGAAAAATGTATCCACCCCACCGCCACCTAACATCAATGCCACTGCCAGCGCTCTACTGCCTCGCATGCACACCACAGATCGTTGCACCTCTCATCAAGGCCACTGTGTCGCACCTCTCGTCAACACCACAGCGCCGCGTCACACCTCACCACCAAGACGATGTATCTCATCTTCTACACTCATATGGTCACAACCGCCTCTGCACTATCATCCTCAGTCCCTCTCTTTGACACCACTTCCTCTGCTTTAAAGCGGGCCAGATCCGCTCCAATTTGAGGATGAATTTCATCCTTTTTGAAAGGCTTTGTCAGAGGAAAAGTTTTAAAATCTAGGTTTTAGTATTGTATTTATAGTTTGATGATTTTGTTTAATTATTGATTTGATTAATTTGTGCTTAATTTTAAAAATTAATAATTTAATGGTTAGTTCTGTTCGTTGGCTTTGTTTTAAAAATCTTCGTTCATGTTTTTGAATGGTTAATTTTTGTGTTTTTTGGGTTTAATGAAGCTGTCAAAATATTGGTTTGAATGCTGATTTTTTTATCCGATGAATGTTATGTGGCCGAGGTTATTCACAAGTGTAAATCGTAGTGAAAACTCCCCTCTTACTTCGGTTTAAAAAACGAAGTTGAAGAATAACTTTTAATTAGGCCTACAATGACTGCAAGTATTTTATCATCATAAACCGCAGTTGATAGTCTCCCTGAACCAAAGTTGTAACTCCTTTTTATGGTAGTGATTACAACATGTATAGATACAATGAACCTAGACTAATCTATTCAATACATATTCAAATCGATCAAGATCCTATCGTATCAATTAGAGGAAGTTTGGCGTGGAAGATGCGTCCAATGTCGCATAGGTATCTAAAGATGCCCCGTCTGAGGCCTCATGTGATGCGTGGGGTGCAGTCTCATCAAGACAATGGCACAGATTCACCGTGGGCAAAGGTATGGCCATTTTCAAAGGCATGGTGATGTCATCTTTAACAATTGTGGGAGAAGATGATGATGAGGATGGCTCAAACACTTTCAATGATATTGACGTAAGCTCAATCAAATTTGAAACATTAATAGATGTATTGGCAGTTGTTGGTCCAAGGCGAGAAGTCGGGAAGAAAAACTCATCAAACCGAGCATGTAGAGTTATGTACTCATTCTTCATGTGGGAATAAGGCAACGATTAGCACTTGTACTGAGAGCTGTATCCCAAGAAAATACATGGAAAAATCTGAGGTCCCAACTTATGCGGAACAGAAGGGCGCCGGTACAGAAAAACTCGACAATCAAAAGGAAAGTTGGATTAATCAGGAGTAGTGCCAAAAATAAAAAAATGATGCCGAGATAACTTTGGGGGTGACTTCTCTCTGACCCGCCTTAGGTCGTCACCGATTAAAGGTAGTTCAGGAAACCGCCTTTAAAATGGCACCATTAAATGTGGTTATGAACCACCTTTGATTTATATGGTGGAACCACCTTGGATCGGTTCTGACTTCGGAAAACAGTCAAGGTCGCCAGACACTTGGACTAGTTATAAACTCAACAAAAAAAGGTTATGAGCTCAGAAATAGTACCAGGCCTTCCAAAAAGGTTTTGGCCTCGGTTGTCCAATCTGTACGTACACTCTATTTTGGTGCTTGCAATGATTTACTTGTAAAATTATTGTTCCGAGTCTAGAAGTTGTATCTGACACGTGAATCCGACTTCAATACTTATATTTAGCTGTTTGAAAAATAAATATAGTAGGGGGGAATTAAGTTTCAAAGTTGGAACTGGAATCTGACATTTTGGTAAATACTTCTATGTCATTAGAACTGGGCTTGAATAAAGTCTCGTATAATAGCTCCAGTTAGTTCAAAATACATGACATGATCACACTAGCTATGAAATGTCTATAAACTACGCTAGCGAAGCAACAATCTATAGATAGGAATATGAATATAGAAATTTATATTCCACACAATGTCATCATATATACTAGTTTGTTATACTACCATGTTGGGATTTCCAATAGAAGAGGAACGGGTGTGAACTTGTTACCTAACCAAGCAATTTTTGCTATGTTGATATAATCTTACGAATACGACTAGTAGACCTTTTGCAAAAATCAGTGAATTAGATCATATTAATAATATGAATAATATAATGAGAAATTATGCTACAACAATGTGTGCAATAATTAACTCAGTTCTTACTTCGTTAATTTCAAGATAATCTATACGCACGTATTGGACACACTCCACTGCGTATAGCATTATGTAATACTCGCACTCCCTTGTTTTTACTTGTTTCTTGTACTAATTAATAACAATGGAAATAGTTATAATTAATTTTCATAATCGAGGAATAAATATTATTGGCCAACATGAAAAAAAATCACACCTTGATTTCGGCTAGGTACAAATCTGTACTACTAGTATCGCCCAGATCATTGATTGAGGCACCCAAAATCTTAACAAATGACTCGGATGGTAGTAATTGAAGATGATCCATCCAGTAAATACACTTCTTCTTTGGGACAGTAAATATTAATATCTAATGGTCCCAACAACATTTATATACATAAAAATAATGTATAAGAGGGTTTCTGTTAATGAAATGAGTATTTAACCATCACCTCTCAATATAAGGTGAAATGATTTTTTATTCACTCGTCCTAGACTTTTGCGGATATAGTCGACCCTGTCTTGGATGAATCTAGATTGCAGAATTAAAATCATTGACCAAATAAAGGGATCTGCAAAGCCTCACTAAGCCGCACAAACTGATCACCAACTAGCCCCCGGGATTGATGCTCAACTCGAAAATTTGCTCGTTAACTAGACCGCAAGATTAGTTCACAAGGAGTATAGATACTTAATTAACCCACAGGATTAAGCAAAAATGAAAATTAATGCTCCCAAGCAATAAAATCAAAATTTTGAATTTTTGATTGAGAATAATGTGAAAAATTCCGTGGATGGCCTCCCCTGTTTATAGGGTATAATTCGGCTAGTATAAATAGAAACTGAAAAGAATTACGGCAATTTTGGGAAGTTAAAGACAAATATAACTATAATACCTAATTTAAATCTAAATGATGAACATATTCATCCAAGAAATTAATCCAAATATTGTATGAATTCTTGAATGAATCTAACTTATCTAAACCTACCAAATCTAATTCTAATCAAAATAAAATTGAATATTCTAAACTCTAATTAAAATATAACCAAAACTCTTCTAAGACAAAAGGGTCGAGTTTATTACTTCATTAATAATAATAAAATAAACTAAAATGATCACACTGCCTCATTAAAAAACCGAGTGGAAAAAAAACTATAGTGTTGACCTCCTAAAACCCTAATCTAATAATAAATAAAGAAAAATATAATGAATGAAATTTTGGATATCGTATCACCCTTAAACAAAATGATATTTCATAAATCCAATTCTTTATGAATAGGGATTTTCCATAAATTCGATATGCTTCACTCAACCACATAAAAATACATTGCGAAAACTCCAATCTTCCATAAATCAATATTCACTCAATATTCTTCATTATGTTAAACCCTCTAAACTCCAACTTTCCGTATGTTCCAACATGGAAAGTTTTTCTTTTCTAAATTAGTTCACAAATGCCAAACTTAACAATTGAAGCACACAATGTGGCATTAGAAACCCCCCCCCCTGGCATTTTGTGGACCAAAACATATTGGAATTAAATGCATAAAGAAAAACTTCCAATTACTTGAATATGACAACATAAGAACTCCAGAGTCCTTAGAATGTTGGAAAATAAAATAACAATTGAATCTGAAATAATAAGAATACCAACAGAAGACTAGAAATAAAAATTCAAATTAGAGCACTAAAATATGAATCAAAATAAAATTCCAAAATTCTAAAATATTCTTCTCTTGGGGCCAGAAATATGTTGAAGGAAACAGAAACCAAAAAATATCCAATAGAAATAGCTTCCCCTAAAACAAATAACTGGCCTATGTTGAAACATAGGCATAGCAGAAGTTTTAATCTTCTTCATGGGTGCCTTCTCCTCCTCGAATCTGGCCTTCTCTGCATCCAAAACTACCGTCTAAATGGCAAGAGCTCCCAACTTAGCATTAATTGCCGCAAGCTTGGCTTTATTTTAATCAACATCAGAAGTTGTAGCCTTAGGATTCTATGGCAGATCATAAATTTTCCTCAAATCAAAAGCCTCTTATTTGGTCGAATGGGCTCAGGTTCGACTATCACATCAGAATACTTGTCCTTGACCCTTTAACCTCATAAATAGTGGATGCTATCTTGATCCCTAAATACTCCAAAAAATCAGAGAATACACACTCTCTGTATCCTTCCAAGACCATAGACCTCTCAGTGATGATTCTCCTTGAAAAACGGCTCCCACATCTCTTCACCATCAATATCATAAATGTATCAGAGGGAGCATCACTTACTGAGAATGTTGGAAGAGTAGGCTTCTTCTTAGGAGTAGAAGTCTCTTTTTTACTTTTCTTTGTTGGCTATGATGATTCTGGAGCAGGTTTTTCCTCTTATCCTTCCTTGGACTAGTTAGGATGAACTCATCCAAGACCTAATCAATGGAGTATGCCTGATTCTCCCCCTGTGTTGGAACATAGTCATTCGTGTTCCAACATGTTCCTGCTCAGTCAAGGAGTCAACTTCCCCTGTTTCCTCTACAACAGTCTTCTCCATGTGAATTGCAGTATTACCTCCTTCATCATTAAAATAATTGTCTTCAACATTAATTCTAGCATATGTGTACACATGCTCAGTCTCATCAATGTCCATTGCTTTTGATGCTTCCCCATTTTATGTGTTGGAACATATCCAACCTCCTCATCTTCACTCTCTGATAGATCAATCACAGGGGGTCCCAATTCCCTTAGCTTGTCATTCCTCTTGGTTGCTCTATGATCAAAATGCACCAATGACAGTAAGCCTATAGATTTAACCACATTCATTCCTTCAACCTTAGGATTCATTAACTCCTCAATTTGAACATTGTTATAGCTAGTGGCAGCAGAGTAAAAAGTAAAGAATTCTTCATCATCATGCATGGTAAAACACCCTCTAATCAACCTCATATTATACTTTTTAACATCCTCAACACCTCCAATTTCCCCAGTCACCTGCTCCTCCATATCAACATCTAATACATTTCCCCTCAAAATTTTAAGCTGGATGAAATCCATGGAGATTTTATTAACCTTGTGTCACTCTAAACACTCATCCTCAGACTTAAATTTCATGCCATGAAGATAAAAAAAAGTGGAGCATTGGAAGAATCAAAATCTGTTACCTTGTGTTTGTTGAATTCGATCATGAGCAGAGAGAGTGACTTCTTGACTTTTCCTCAAAAGGGGACCATTGCTCTGCCTGAGTTTTCTTGACTTGCTTCATCTACCATGGTTGCTTTTTCAACTTTAAAGAGGTTTCGAGAAAGAGTTTGAAAGAATAGGGATTTGAGTTTCAACACAACTCAACCTTTTGAATAGTTTGTGGTATCGTAAATTTTCACCTCAATAACCCCACTCAACTTTTTCCCTTTCAAAGTAAAGTTATAATTGCTCCTTTTCACCCACTTTTCAAATCACTTCATGTCAAAACTCATTAAACTTATAACATAGCTCCTTCTTACTTTTGTTCTCATTTCATTTTTCTATTTTTTTTTGTATTTTTTGAAATATATATATATATATATATACACACACAAAAAAAAAAGTAAAGCAGAAAATATTCTGATGAGAAAAAAAATCTCAAATTCGACACACACCTAAGTTTTGTCTGAAGAGTTCAAAAGTTGCAGCGTTCAAGGGTTTTGTGAAATTATCCGCAAATTGTTCAGATGTTGGATTCTACAACTGCAAATTTCTCACTTCACTTTGGATCCAGCTCAAACACACCCCCTTAACAGAACATCTCTCCATTATTATTTGCTGTAGCAAGTTTACTAGCTTTGCTGTTCTACTGCGTTTTTAGCTAATGAACATGATTACCTCATTAAACTTTTGGTTTATTTGGCTAATCGTACGATTCATCTTAGTCCTCTTCTTTGTATATTTAATGATCCATCATGCTCCTTTTTTTAAACTTCATTAGGGCTATACCAAGCTGAGGTCCAGCCAAACGGGAGTCGACACAGAATGAGGAGGCTTTTTTGATTTGGAACACCTCAAGTTTTCCATGAGCTTAAAAATGACACTAGGTCAAGGCTTTTTATTTTTGCCCATATTGCCTTACTGCTTTACTAAATTCGAAGCATGCTTTAAATTATGAACATGCCATTACTTTTTTATTTCACTCGAATTCCTAAAAAATAGGTGACTTCTCCAACCATACTCATCTCAAATTCAGCCTGCATCAAAGTTACGAAATCATATACCATTGATGGTGAGATAGAGCCAAAAAATATCATCAACATAGAATTGGGCAATCAAAATATATGATGATTTGCAAAAAAAAAAAACAAAGTGTGATCTACTCCCCCTCGACGATAACCTTTCTGAATAATAAAAGTGGTGAGTCTCTCATGCCATGCCATTGGTGTTGGGTTTAATCCATACAAGGCCTTATTTATTCAACCCACATGATGTGAAAAGTGAGGGTCCTCAAATTATTTGGGTTGTTCCACATATACTTCCTCATTAACCATGACATTTAGGAAAGAACTTTTGATATCCATCTTGTAAAGAGTAAAATTATTAGTGCAAGCAATAGCAAGTAAAATGCGAATAGATTCTAATATGGAAACTAATGCGAGGGTCTCATAAAAATCAACTTTTTTACCTAAGTATAACCTTGAGCAACCAACCTTGCTTTAATCCTTGTAATAATGCCATCAACATTGGACTTGTTCTTGAAGTTCCACTTCATGCCAATGACATTTACACCTTTTGGACGAGTAGTGATATACCATACATCATTGTGTTCAAATTTCCCAAGTTCTTCTTGTATTTCTGCAATCCAATATTCATCGAGGAGAGCTTCCTTGTAATTTTTCGATTCAATGAGAAAAATGAAACATTGTAGTCCAACAAGTTCTCTTTAATTTACCCGAGGGATTGTACGAGTTCTCTTGACACTTGGTTCAGGCCGCACTTGTTTTGGAACATGAGGTGTTGTAGTGGAAGTGAATGTTCCAACTTATTTGATATCATGTGGTTCAATAGGACTATCTAATTGATTGAATGTTCTAACATAGTCTGGTTGGTCAAAAGGTATGTTCAGTGTTGGAACATAGTCTAAATCTGCTTCATCTTCTCCCTCATCGGATACCTGCTTATTATCAGAATCATCCACAATAAAATTTATTGATTCCATAAAAGTATTTGTACGAAGATTGTACACTCGGTAAGCTCGTATGTTAACTGAATATCCAACAAAAATTCCAACATCATTGCGGCTATCAAACTTTTACAGTTGTTCTCTATCTCTAAGAATATAACACTTTCTCCCAAATACATGAAAATATTATACTTTTGGCTTCCTTCCCTTCCAAACTTCATATGACATCTTTCTCGTGAATGGTTGAAGATACACTTGGTTTATAGTGTAGCAAGCTGTATTGATGGATTATGCCCACCATTTCTTATCAATTCCTTTCTCAGCCCGGCATGACTCAAGTCATTTCCCGTAGAGTCATGTTCTTTCTTTCGAAAATGCCGTTCTATTGAGGAGTAATTAGTTCAGAGAATTAATTCTGAATACTGAGCTCATCACATAAATTTCTAAACTAAGAGTTCTCAAATTCCCTTCCATGATCATCAAACTTTTGAAAATTTGCACAATATCCAATTTTTCTTTAAAAAGGCCACCTGAGTGTATCTAGAGAAATCATCAACACACATAAAGATATACTTCTTATCACCCCCACTAGGGGTACTAACTGGAGCCATAAAATCCATATGTATTAATTAAAATGTTTTTGAGGTAGCTATATACGGAACTGATGAGTAGGGTGATCAAATTTGTTTACCTTGTTGACATAGTCTGCACACAATTTCCTTATTGTCAGCGAGTGTAGGCATACCTCGTACTACCTTCAAGTTGGCAATCTTCACAAGAGTTATGTAGTTTATATGACCAAGTTTTTTATGCCAAATTGTTCCTTCATCTTGTATAGAACTTAGACAGTTCACTTCTTGTTCCAACAAGTAACAATTATCTGAAGACTAAATCCCAAAGAGTACTTTATTTTCACCATGTTTTACTATGCATGTGTGTTTATGAAACTCCACAGTCATATTGTCATCGCACAAATGACTGATATTTAATAGATTGCCCTTCAAATCTTCCACAAGAAGAACACTTTTAAATATTGGGAACCCTTTCGATTTGCAGTTCACCCTTTTCAACTACTCCAATCTACTCTTCTCTCCATCACCAAAGGTGACAAATCCACCATCTTATGGTTTGATCTTTGTCAGATACTCTTGAGTTCTAGTCATATGTCGAGAACACCCACTATCATAGTACCATGAATATTTAGAGTCCGCGATAAAAGAATTGTGAGCAACAAGGTAAATATTAGAGTTTTTAGGAATCCATACCTTTCTGACCATCTTTGATCGTTGGACATCATCAATGTTGGAACATTCAGATAGTGTCGTCTATTCATGATATCTCTAAGAAATTTAAAACATATATATTTTGTATTGCTTTGATAGGCACAGTAACTACAAATAAGCGCTTTGCGTTGTCGTGTTTTGACTACTTTTCTCCTCATGACTTGAACCTCTGATTTGAAATATCTAGTGTTGGTAGGTGGTCTTTCGCAGCCTATCCCTTGATTTTAAAAGTTTTGCCCAATAGTGAGTATATCATCCAATTTTGCTTTACTACTGTTCAACTTTTTTTATTGCTTCCTTAGCCAATTCAGCTATCTTTGTTGTTGAGCTCAGAGTTAGTTTTAACTGTTCAATCTCTAATCTGAGTTGTATAACCTAAAATGACAACTCATTATCCTTCTTAGCTAGTTGATTTTTATCTATTTTCAAAACTTTATTTGAGTCAACAACCTTCAACTACATCTCATACATTTTTCTGTATGCTATATACATATCTTCATCATTCACAGCCTGATTTTAATCATCACTGGAGAGGTAATCATTAACTGACTTTTCGGTGTTGGAACATATAGCATTGTCTCCATGTGCCATGTTGGAACATGTATTGTCACTCTCTGATACATCCGGAACTTTTGCTCCAAATGCCACATAATTGTTGGTAAGTTCCTCTTCATCTTTCTCCTCTTCTTCACTTCACTCCATGAGGTCGCATATGACTTTTCTTGCTACTTTCAAGTATTAGCACATTCAGTCTGGATGTGTCCATATCTCTCGTGTTCTCTACATTTAATCCTACCCGGCTGCTTTACTTGACCACTTTGACTTCTAGAGAACTACTGATTAGTTTGTTCTATTCATGTTCCACGATTACCAAGATCTTGAGCAGGAGGTCTATTTCTATTTAATTCACCACTTTCTTGGTTTAGTATCAGTTAGTTATTGATGACGGAGCATTGAAAGCCAATTCCTTTTGCACTTTCTTAGTCGGGTGTTCCAACGTCATCTCATGGGTTTGTAGTGATCCCACCAGTGCATCTAGAGTTATGGTGGCCACATCTATTGCTTCTTCTATTTCCACAACTTTGATAGAAAATATTTGAGGGAGTGATCTCAATGTCTTCTTCACCAATTTGGACTCATTGTAAAACTTTCCAAGTTGGTGCACCATATTTTTTATATGTCTAAGTTTTCCATTAGACATGGCAATAGTCTAATTCTCATTCTTCTTCAATTCTTCAAACTTTGTGGCCATCATTTGTAACTTAGATTCACGCATACAAATTGTTCCTTCATGCACAGTCTGCAAAATATCCCATGCTTTCTTCACCTGATGATATGTAGAGATGAGTTTTAACTAATTTTCATCCATTGCATTGAAGATAGCATTTAATGCTCTGGAGTTCGCCAATGCCACCTTTTGTTCATCTGAAGTCCATGATGCTTTAGGCTTAATTTTTGGATCCTTCGAACTAGACTCTCCTTCTCTAGTACTCATAGTTGATGGATTCCAAGATGTTGCAATGTAGTACCAAGCTATTTCTTCCAATGACTTTATGAAAACTCCCATGCGGGCCTTCCGATAGTTGTAGTTCATTCCTTCCAGCAGTGGTGGCCGAGACATAGAAACTACTTCTTTGGTCATTATCGATAAAACTGGATCTCACTTTTCTTGTCACAACAAAGGCAAAAATAAGTGACTTAGCTCTGATACCAATTGAAATTTGGTTTTACCTAATTTATCCAATAATTACTAATATATTCCAGCATTACCTATTTAACCAGGTATACAATAAAGTTAAATATTGACACATGAGATTTGGTTACTCAGTTTTGTAAAATTCATCTACATTTGCATGGCCGATCCCAGTTCAGAAAAAATCCACTAATTAGAAAGACATAGTACAAAATACATCATAAAACTATGCTTAAATTTTCTACTTATAACATGTGGATTTTTCAAGCTCGCCTTGTTACCGATCCGCCTTGATCAGACTCTCTTTGACCTCGAAACTCGTCGACGCTAGATCTCTTCCTCCCGAGAAACTAAGGTAAATGCTTTTGAACTAATAAATACGTTACAGTATGTTGGATCATGTGATTTCTGGCTCTCGGGCACTATGGGAAAGATAGAAACCCTAGATGCGGATTTTCGCTATTAAGTTTCGTGATGGCCTTCAATTTATAACCCAGAAGCAGTTTGGAATTCTCCACCTTTGTCTCCAAGATACTATGTTTCCAAATTTGCTTCTATACATATCACAATCACTTGAATTTAGGGATTTTTCTTATCTCTACAAGTCCTTTAAACAAAAATATATTCCATAAATTTAATTCCTTATGAATGGGGATTTTTAATTAATCTGATTTGCTTCAATCAACCACAAACATATACTTTGAAATCACCAATCTTCCATAAATCAATATTTACGCAACATTCTTCATTCTGTTAAACCATCTAAGCTCTAAATTTTTGTATGTTCCAACATGGAAAGTTTTTCTTTTATAAATTAGTTCACAAATGCCAATTTAACAATTAAAGTGCAACATGTGACTTTTCACTGTGTATATTGTTAATAAAATATGTGCTATGACATATCAGCCCATCTCAACATCTTGAGCGATGTGCAAGCTGGAGAGTTCTAGAAGTATAATAAACTAGAATAACTTTGTATGTGTAAAATTATTTAATATAAACTTTCTTCATACCTAAAAATTCTTAGGGCTAGCCCAGCTCCCCCTTCACTGCTATAGTTCAAATGCGGAAGTTAACATGATTAATATGGGAAGTTGCGTAATGCAACGAAACAATCACTAGTGCATTTCAAACAATAAATTATTTGTAATTTGGCCCAATGGCTAACTTGACCATTTTTATTTTTCCAAGCATGTTCCAAATAAGGCAATTGTTGTTAGTGATAGTCATTTTGTATTGGTCATTCCTTTCTTATGCGTCGATTTAGTGATAGCCAAGCACCTATATATATTGCAGCCATTGTGGTGTTTCATTAGAGTACTAAACATATTGAATTTAATTACCTATATTTCAGTCCCAGTTGTTGGAAACATATCCCACACTAAAAGCAAAGGAGCTTGAACCTGTCTTTGGATAAGATGAGTCTCTTAATAGAGTTGTGAGTAATAGTATCGGTAAAATAGTATGCCTTTTGTGTATTATTACCAACATTAATTTCCTTTTATAACATCTAATATGCCTAGTATGGTCCCTCATAGAAGATGGTAGTCCTTCTTCCGATGATAGGAGGAGGGGAAAGAAGGGAAAAATATTGAACAGACGATGAGTGACACTCATCGTATCATAATCATAATCGGTTGTTAAGAATTTCAAAATAACGTTAATTTTCACACTAGATTTTGCAAATTCCATTGTTTGAATTTGACTCATTTATATAACCCACACATTGTTGTATTTGCAACTAGAGATTTTGTGTGATTTAACTTGCTCTTATAGTTTTTATTTAACATGTGTTGATAAAATTTCATGACATATGATTTTTTTTGAAAGAAATTAGGTTGGTAAAATGTCGCGATGATTATATTTTATGATCAGAGAGGAATAATAATTGAGCAAATTGTGTGCACCAATTTTGTGCTATGTGTGCCATTAATGAAATTCATTAAGGGCAAGGGACATGGATTGGAATTGTGCCAAAATCTTTGTAAAAATCTCTGCTATGTGTTTTCACAATTTGACCAATTAGATTACACAGGACAGTAAAAAAAGCTTAAGGCTCGAATATCCTTTTCTGTGTGTTTTGTAAAGATGTTAATATGAGATGACAATGTAGTGTTGTCTTGTGTGATTTATGATCTAATAGTTTCGAGAAATTTTGTTTTACAATATTTTTCCATTATAATGTTGAATAGTGCACCTTAGCCTGCAATATTTGTGTACATAAAAAAGTTAGTTGAGAAAGAAAAGGTGGTCTGTGATCCATTTCAACAGTCCTAGTTGCTAGAAACATATCCCATTGTTAAAGCAGAGGAGCTTGAACCTATTATTGAAAAGGATGGGTATCTTAATGGAACCCCAAGTAATAGTATGGGTAAATTAGTAAACCTTTAATTTGTGCATTATTACCTTTATTAATTTCTTCTCTATAACATGTGATATGTCTAATATGGTCCCTAAAAAAATATGCCAGTCAATCCTCCTATGCTAGGAGGAGGGGAAAGAAGTCACAAAATATGGGTGCAAACAATGTGTATCATAACAATAATCATAATCATAATCGGTGGTTATGAATTTAAAAATAACGTTAATTTTCACACTAGATTTGGCAAATCCCATTGTTTGAATTTGACTCATTTAAAGAAACCCCACCTTGTTATATTTTTACACTAGATATTTTGTGTGATTTAACTAGCTCTTATATATTTATTTAACACGTGTTGATAAAATTTCACGAAAAATGAACTTTCGTGACAGAAATTAGGTTAGTAAACTGTCGCGATTATTAATTTTTTTGATTTGAGTGGAATATTAATTGTGCAAGTTTTGTTTTCCGATTTGGTGATATGTATACCATTAATAAAATTCATTAAGGGCAAGGGACCTCGAATGGAATTGTGCCAAAATCCTCATAAAATCTCTGCTATGTGTTCTCAAAATTTGACCTATCTGATTACATATGCCCGTGAAAAAGACCTAAATGCGAATATCCTTTTTGTGTGTTTTATAAAAATCTTAATAAGAGAAGAAAATGTAGTGACTTGAGTTATTTATGATATGATAGTCTTAAGAAATTGTTTTTTACTATATTTTTTCCCATTAAAATGCTGAATAGTGTACCTTAATCTTCAATATTTGCATACATTGAAGAATTTAGTGGAGAAAGAAAAGGTGCCTTGTGCTCCATTACTGCAGTCCTAGTTGCTTGAAACATATCCCACTAGCAAAGGAGCTTGAACCTATCTTTGAAGAAGATAAGGATCTTAATAGAAATTCAAGTAAAAGTATGGGTAAATTAATATGTCTTTTGTGTATTATTACCTACATTAATTTCTTATTAATAAAATCTAATATGCCTATTATGGTCCCTCACAGAAGATGGCAATCGTTCTTCCAATGATTGGAGGAGGGGAAAGAAAGCACAAAATATTGTACAGGTGATGAGTGATACTCGTCGTATCATAATCATAATTAGTTGTTATTAATTTCAAAATAACGTTATTTTTTACACTAGATTTTGCACGCCCTATTGTTTAACTTTTACTCATTTATAGAATCCATACATTTTAATATTTTCACCCTAGAGATTTTGTGTGATTTAACTAGCTATTATATTTTTATTTAACATTTGTTGAAAAAAAATCACGAAATATGAATTTTTGTTACAAAAATTAGGTAGGTAAAATGTCGCGATGATTAAATTTTATAATTTGTGTGGAATATTAATTGTGCAAGTTGTGTGCACAAATTTTGTGCTATGTTTACCATTAATAATATTCAATAAGGGCAAGGTACCTTGATTGGAATTGTACCAAAATCCACATAAAAATAATTGCTATTTGTTTTCACATATTGACCAATCGAATTGCACAGCCCCATGAAAATGTCCTAAGGTGTGAATATTCTTTACCGTGTGTTTTATAAAACTTTTAATATGAGATGATAATGTTGTGACTTTGTGTGATTCATGATTTGATAGTCTTGATAAATTGTATTTGACTATATATTTTCCATTATAATGCGAATAGTATACCTTAACATACAATATTTATGTACATTGAAGAAGTTAGTTGAGAAAGAAAAGGTGCTCTGTTATCCACAACCGCAGTTTGAGTTTCAGGAAACATAACACACTGTCAAAGCAAAGGAGCTTGACCTATCACTAAAAGAAACAAGACACTTTACCTCGGTTCTACACCATTTTTACCTCATTTAAAAATACTTCCGTTGTAAAAAAGTACACTTTTTACCTTGGTTCATATTCGAGATAAAAGGTATCTATTGCCTCTGTTTTGGACTGACATCAATAGTTTTTGTGGCCGACGGCGGTGACAAAAACGCCAACAAAAGGAGACCATAGATGATACTTCGTTTAGGTTGACGTTGGCATGCATAAATAACGATGTCAGTCATAGAAAGAAGGCACAAAATATTAGAGGATTGCTACGACTTCGTACAGGTCGCGTCACGGATAAATAAGAGCGACGTCGCGGACGCTGGTATGTGACATCGCATGTTCTTGGGCACCCACGCCATGTGCCTGGTAATTTGGAAGTCTAATGATTACGACATCGTTTTGAGTGGCTGAAATTTTAAAAACAAATTGACGCCGGTTTATGGAACGTCGATAAAGATAGTCTCTTCACCGGTTTGTGCAACATCGCGGATTAATCGTGGAGACATCGGTTCTCTTACAATACTATAATATTTAATATTTGTGTCGATGACACAAATAATCATTTTCTGATAGCCATTACATGTTATTTAATATTTTTAATAACTCGTGAAATGGTTAAACATCATACAACAATCAATTGTTGTTCAATTAATGTGGGAAAGAATGACATGTTAGAAAACCAACATAACTTGAACATATATTACCAATACATGTTAGAATATATTAAAATACATAAAGTTAATATGAAATTGAAACATTAATTGTATTGAACCTCCATTGTCTACGTTTTACGACATTAACACTGTCAGGGGGCCTAGGGAAATGACAAGTCCGTTCATCTACACGCTGAAAGTCCATCGATAACTCTCTTTGTCCTATTATAACCAATACACGAGAAACAAAATTTATGTTAGAATCAGGCAATCTCCAAATGAAACACACATAATATAGTAATACGTAGACGACATTAATCTCAACAGGGAAAATGTACCAAATCCGCTTTAAAGCGACGTCGCATGGATGTGAGATTGAAATTGCAAAGTTTGACAGATGAGCAACGTCGGACATTCATAGATATTTCAATCATTTCCTAGCATATGCGACGTCGGTCAAGTTTCAGTCCCATATCGTATGGGATGATTAACTTTGACTGACGTTGCATAATAAACATGTGTTCATACGAAGGTGTAATTATTGTCCACAATCAGCCCTATTCTAAGCCTTTTTCTCACTCCTTACAAACATGACATTATCTTGGAAACACAAACAATATACACTGTATAACATGTAACACTATTATCATACTTCATGACGATACTCAATCATTGATCAATGAGAAAATAAACATATAGAAGGTATGGTAATAAAATTACTAAATGAACATGGAGTGGATGGAAAACTACCTCAATGAATTTGAGCCTGGAAATGCTCCTTCCTCAGATACTTGTTGATTTTTGAGAGAAGCAATTTGATTGACCTCTTTAATATTTGTAATGGTATGAATAGAAATGATGGTATAGAGTTGGATTTGGAGGAAGTGTGTTGGAGATGGGAAATGGGCGTTGGTGTAGAATATTATTAACATGAAAAGGGGTTTAGGGGAAATTTTGGCTCAAATTTTTGGTTCCCGCTGGAAATTTCAGGTCGATTGACATCGGTAGGGGGTTGGTTTGAGGTTCATTTTATGCGACACATTTGCAACTTCATACATAAAGGCCAGATTCTAATTTTTGATAAGTGTCATAAAATACTCCCTGTTAAGATTGTGAGCCCTTCCGCCGACTCGTTTATGCCCAAATATGAATAGCATTGTCTAGAAAATGTGAGTAACAAAATGTTATTTCAAATTTTGTATTGCGACTGCTCCCCATTTCCTGGAGGGACCTAAGTGCAAAAATTAAAAAGTTCACCGGTTGTCCCAAACTCGATTACGATCATCCTGGAAAGAAACTTTGTCATCCATAGTCGAAATTATAATAACTGAGGGTAATAAAGAAGATGGTCTTATTCCACATAGACTTCCACAAGTTCTTCTAAATGACCCTTGTATACTTATAAGTAATCATCTACAATTTACTCTAGACCATGTACTAGCGTTTTTAAAATTTGATGGACAGAATTTTATTATCCTTTTCTTTCATAAAAAACCAAGAATATGGAATTTCATGTGATTCTATGTGGTGGAAATTATCGTTCTCATAACGCTTATTGTAAGGATACTAATGGAATGCTAATAAAAATGACGAACGATTACCCCTATTCACGTCCCTCTTAAACTATACGAATAATCTCCATATCAAACATTCGTCCTTATGTTCGGATGCAACATTCTGAAGCGTAGTGAACATGAAAGGAAGTTCTAGTCATAGTGTAATTTTCGTAAAGTTTCGTCATATACTGTCTGTGAAGATTTTGGGCCCGTTCCCTTGACATATGCAGGACCAAATCGGAACATCAAGGTCTTGACTTGGTGGATTAGATAAGGGTATCTCCAATTTTTCATTTTGACTTCTCCCACTTTTTTTGGAGGGACCTAAGTGCACAAATAAAAAAGTACATCGGCAGTCCCAAATCGATTCCAATTATCCCGGAATGGACCTTTTCCATCTCGAGTCAAACTTATAATCCTTGTAAGTGATGAAGAAACTGGCATTTATCCCACAGAGACTTCCACAAGATCTTTCGATTAACTCTTGCATACTTATAAGTAATCATCTACAATTAACTCTAAACCACGTACTAGTACTTTGTAAAAATGATGGATGGAATTTCATTATATGTTTAATTCATAAAAAAACAATAATATGAAAGTTTTTGTGATTCTATGTGATGGATTTTATCGTTCTAATAATGCTCATCGTAAGGATATTAATGGAATATTAATAAAAATGAGGGACAAATACCCCGGTTCCTTGATGCCTAAATCGGAAAAACATGATTGTGAAAATGTGATTTAGATAATTGGGTATCTCCAATTTTGCATTTCGACCTCTCCCACCTTCTTGGAGGAACCTAAGTATAAAAACTAAAAAGTTCACCGGTTGTGCTAAAATCAATTTCGATCGAATGAACGTTAATAAAGTTCATGGACATTTATAAATTTCAATTAGTAGTTTCTAATATACTATTAATCGTTATTAAGGTCTATTATGTTCGTTTTGGTCAAATGCGGGCTCATTTTCTATGCTAGTGGACTGAAATGGTAAGGCCCACTTTTTGGTAAGCCGACACTGGTCATACGTCGGTACAATATCGGTAAGGTTGATTGATGTGCGGCGTCAAACATGCTGAGGCCGAATTCATAAGGGTCAATCAATTTTTTGCTCAAACGTGGACCCATTGCTATGCTAGTGGGCCGAAATGGTGAGGCTCACATTTAGGTTAGGTGACATCGGTCATACATTGAGCCAATGTCAGTAAGTTTGAATGACATCGATGTTGCACATGCCGAGCCATATTTTAGAAGGGTTCATAACAACTATATATATAGAGCCCACCTCATAAATCATTTCAAACATCTAACTATCCCTTGAATTTCAACAGTCCAACAACCCATTTTCTCAAAGGTATGGTTTCTAGATTCTTTAGAATAATTTTTTTGTATTTTTTCTCAATATTTTTATGTATTTGATGTTTGAATGTGTTCTTTGTTTTCTATTTTGAAGTTCCTATTGATTAGGGTTCTATGGTATACAAATTTTTGTTTTATGCTCTGATATGAATCTCCTTGCGAAGACTCTGGATTGCGGAAAATTTGATCTTTAACCAAATGGGAATTTTGCCCAACCCACTTGTGTTGCATGAATTGCAGCGCCTAGCCCGCAAGCTACACTCAACTCGACTTATAAGCATCTAGCCCGCATGGTACACTTACAAGGTTTCTCTATAAACGTCTAGCCCGCAGGGTACGTCTACAAAGGGATATTGAAACTTAAAT
>JAULKM010113552.1:0-22437 GCA_032355605.1 Rubia tinctorum | reverse complement strand
TCAACAGGGTATGCCAATTCACACATGATTTGAAGGAGACCCTGGATACGCTAAGTGCGATTGGTATGAAACTCAACCCTAAGAAATGAATAATTGGAGTGGGCGCAAGAAAGTTTTTGGGGTATAAAGTATCATCGAAAGGAATTGAAGCTAATCCAAAGAAAATACAAGCACAAGTCAATCTCCCTCAACCGCGAACAGTCAAAGACGTACAAGTATTGATGGGATCACTAGCATCACTTAGCATATTCATCTCCAAAGCTGTGGAAAAACACCTCCCATTGTTCGATATCCTCAAAAGGGTCAAGAAGTTCAGTTGGAATGCAGATAGTCAGAAGGTGAATGAATCATTGAAAGAACAGCTTAAACAGTTGCCAACACTGAAGTCACCAATACTAGGAGAGACTATACACCTGCACTGGTGATTTCAGCAAAACAGTGAGTTCAGTCTTGGTGCGCCAAGAAGGGCAAATGCAGGTTCCGGTATACTACATTAGTAGGATACTGAAAAGTGCAGAAACAATGTACTTACCCATTGAAAGGTTAACTCTCGCATTAGTCTACTCAGCAAAAAGACTGCAAAGTTATTTTCAAAGTCATAGCATAGTTATATATACAGACTGCCCAATCAAGAATATTCTGAGCAAGCCATAATCGTTATGCAGAATGAATAAATGGGATTTTGAATTGGGACAATACGGGATCCAGTTTCAACCGCGAACTACAATAAAAGTGCAAGCCTTAGCAAATTTCTATGCAGAAATGACAAATGTAGATTCACAAGAAGAAAGTACACCAGAAAATCTTAGAATAGACAAAGGGAAATCAAAATGGACAGACATCGCATAAAAATTGTTTGTTTATGGGTTGTCCAGCAAAGAAAGCTGCGATGCAGGATTACTATTGGTAAATCCAGATGAGGTAGAACATAAATACTCGCATTGATTCTTTGTTAGGGCAGAACGATGTGAATGTATAAGTCATACCAGTCAGAAGTACAGTCACAATAGCTATATCAACGGTCCAGACTGAAGGAACAAAATGGATGACACCGTTAAATAACTACTTTGAAATGGGAAAATTGCCAGCAGACAAGACAGGCTAGAAATTGGAATTATGATCTCACAACTATGTTTATGAGGGGGAATCCTATACAAAAAAAGGTTTCCTATCTCCATGGATAAAGTGTGTGTGACCAGCCCAAGCAAGCAAAATCATGAAAGAAGTTCATGGGAGATTATGCGGGAGGCATCAAGGATCTCGAACTATCATGAAGAAGATAATTCGAGCAGGGTACTATATGTCAATCATGTTCAATGATGTGCACAACTTCATTCTAAAGTGCAAAAGCTGGCAAATTAATGTGTCGTTATCGCATAAGCCATAGGCCACTCTAACAGGGATACATGGAGCCTGTCCGTTTGACAAACAGGAAATCTACTTGGTTGGACCTTTCCCCAAAGGAGTTGGTAATGAAAAGTTTCTAATCGTAGAAATTGACTACTTTACGAAGTGGGTGGAAGCGAAGCCATTGGGAAGAGTCACGAAAAAAGTAACAAGAAAGTTTGTTTGGGAGAACATAGTTTGTCATTTCGGTGTTCCCCAAGTGGGACCTTTACCGAATGGTGCTCGAAGTTAGGGATTGTGTAGAAATTCACGTGTGTAGCTCATCCCATAGCTAACGGCCAAGTGGAGGTAGCCAACAGAACGATAGTCCAAGAAATTAAAAAAATATTGTAGGGGAAGCGAACTGATTGGGTAGATGAGATACCCGACCCACTATAGTCATACAGAACAACAGTGCGAGAACCAACTGGAGAAATATTGTACAGCCTAGTTTACAGTCATGGGGCAGTAATACCAGTTGAAATCGGGAACTCAAGCCTTAGAGTGGAAAAATACAATGAAGACGATTATCTCGAAGTGATGAGATTGGATTTGGATGAACTTGAGGAGAAAGGGAAACATGCAACGATCGCAGATGCAAAGTACAAGGAGAAGGTGGTTTGAGTATATAATCAGAAAGTCAAGAAGATACAATTTCAAATTGGTGATCTCGTATTGCGGAAGAACGAGGCAAGCCTGGCAGAAGAAAGAGGAAGACTATGCCCAAAATGGGAAGGCCCATACCAGGTAACGAAAGCACATCGATCCAACTGCTATGATCTAGAAAGATTGGATGGAATCAACATCCCGAGCACTTGGCGTGTGATCAACCTAAGGAAGTTCTATGTTTAGATCCTTAGTAGGCGATAGGAAAAACTCAGTTGTACAGGAGCCATGATACGATCATTGGAAGACTTTTCATTGTTAGCATCATCATTTGGATTTCAGCGCGATATCATTATGACCGTGCATAATCAATATTAGAAAACGTCTTTTGAGGCAAATCTTTCATAGTATAGTTCACTTACATTTTAAGCGATGTCCATAGTAATACCACTAAAAAATACTAAACCATGGAACATCGCAAGGAGAACCAAATATCATATCTCACAATCGCGAACAAGTAAAGTTGCACAATTGCAACACAACAAAATCAGAAAAGCGACAAAAGCAAACAATAGATCTTGCAGCTTCGTAAACACAATTCTGCATGCTATAGATCTTGCAAAGAGGCAAATATGCCTACAAAAATAGCGACAAAAACAAGCAATAAATCTTGCAGCTTTACATAATATAAGTTTACAACCTCAATTTCACAAGCTATAGATCTTGCAAACAGGCTTACATGCCTAAAAAAGAATGACAAAAGCAAGCAGTAGATCTTGCAGCTTCGTACGATAAAATTTTATAATTTTGCAAGCTATAGATCTTGCAAAAAAGGCTCACGTGTCTACAAAAATAGCAACAAAAACAAGCAATATATCTTGCGGCTTCGCACAATACACGTTTACAATATCAATTTAGAAAGCTATAGATCTTGCAAAAAGGCTCAACTGCCAGCAAAACAAAGTAGCAAAAGCAAGTGATAGATCTCGCAGCTTCATACAATATAGGTTTACAACCTCAATTTCACAAGTTATAGATCTTGCAAACAGAAATACAAAGATGCAAGTGCAAACACATTGAAAACATTAAATATGACATTTTATAAGAAACAAACGCATCAAATTCAAAAAGCTAAAACAAAATAGAAACACAAGGATAATACTTGAAACATTTGGTAAAGAAAATTATTACATTGAAGAAAAGAGAATTATCTACGCCTTAATGGGCGAGATGACTTAGCAGAAGAAGAACCACCACAGTGGCGGGATTGCTCAGCCTGATATTCCTAGAATACAAATATACAAGTAGGAAAGATGGCAGGTTCGTTCGCTTCATTCCATACGATCAATATACTTAGCATAATATGCCTTAAAATCAGTTATAAGACCAAACTCTTTGTGATCAAGTTGCATACTCATAAGATCAACAAGTTCTTGATACGTTTTGTTCACATCCTCTTGGTTGCATATCTCCTCTTGTAGTTGGCGAATATGTGACCTAAAAAACTCAGATAAATTTATTCTCTGCCCATTGATATTCATAGTTATATCTCCACAGCTAGTGGAACCACGAGGCGATAAGGAAAGGGCCTGGTGTTTATCTTTGTAGTCAACACAAGCTTGTTCAAACTAATGAACGCATGAGTCAAGGCGGTCACATTCAGTGCGAAGGTGGTCATTCTGACTACGCAAGTGGGTATTCACAGAGAACTGTTCATCAAACTTACTCTGCCACGCTGCAGAAGAAGTAGAAAGATGATCACACTAAACTAGTTTCTTCTTTAGCTGATACAATAATTGGTCAATACGTGAACACTGCTTATCTATGATCAAGGTCTTCTAATGAGCCTGGTGTGCTTTGTTCACAGCAAAATTCTTTTCTCCTTCTTGCTAACCAATTATTTTAACCAAGCTTAGCTGCTATCGTGAATAAGGTTGTTCTATTTGGAGCAGAATCCTTTGAACTCGCAAATATAGTCTTGTGATTCGCTTATATTATTCTTACATTGAATATACAGATCGTTAATGCTTAATATCATGTATTTGAGATGAATACCCAACGACAACGCCCACTCCTGAACATGACTAGGAAGGTTGAGTGAACGCATGTACATACTAATAGATCGAGATCAACTAAACTATGAACAATGTCCTTGTTGAGGGATTCAATATTGTAACCATCGGGTACAAATTTGCTACAATTACAACTCATATAAGGAGATTAAGATGACAAACAAGTAGGGACATACCATCTAAGACATAATGGAATATATTCCAGAGCGGAACCCCTAACACTTGAAAAACGATCACTAGAAAGCAACTCAAAATATTCCTTGGATAGTGAAGTGGTAGCCTCAATCAATATAGTAGGGCAGCAAGAATTGGGAGATATAAATTGGGATGTCGCTCAGAACGAACACCAGAACCAAAAATACCAGGTCAATCAAAATATCACATTCCTACATATAAATAAATATCAAGAAAAAAAATGAAAAATTAGAATTAGCATAACAAGTTCACATCAAAGTTGGTACATAAATACATTAAAAGTATCATTATACGTTACAGGAAAAAATTCCGAATATTGTTTAACCCATAATTCTAAAGTTAACTAATATTAGAATAGAAGGAGATGCAGACGTATGATGAATGTCGAGAGCAGATTCCTCTCCGTTCGCATTCTGAGCTGGAATCTCTGCTATTGCATTCACCTCCAGGTTAGAAGATGCCTTAGGGTCAGGAGAAACAAACGGAAGGCTAGCAAGATAATCAACTTAGCAACCTTGCAACTCAAAAATAGAGGGCAAACAAGGAAGACTAGAAAGATGTGATAGCAGGGCATAAAGATGTCCACCATCAGAAATTCTATGGATAAATTCATTATTAAGTGCATTCTTCTGCTGCTCTAGTATTGCTTCAGATTTAGCCAGTGGAGGCAATTTCTTCACCTTCAAGGTTCAACTTCCGCAACTCCACTAAAGCTTCGCACCAACTGACATTGCGAGCAGAGCTAGAAACCTCCTTGAATAAATTGAAGAAATACTTGGTTTTAAAAAGCTGATTGGCAAGAACTTAATGGTAGTTAGGCGAAGCAGAACCCTTAGTATGCAGCTCCTCCAACTCAGAGCGGAGTCTGTTGGCCTCTTCTTCAGTAGCCTGCGCATGTTTCTCAGCAGCTTCAAGTGAGATCTTCATAGCCTCGCGCTCCTTCTCACTAGTGTTGTACTGGCACCGAACTGTCCTCCTTGGGAAATTTGGTAACCTGCTTACCAACAAGTTGAAGACTCTCATCAATCTTATAACTACAACTAGAAAAAGACACAGATAAACATATACATTTAGGCATCGCAATAAGAGAATACCAAAATAAAACAAAAAACCATTTTAAATCTACAACGAACATACCACAAACATTGATTCGTGAAGAGAAAGCTTAGAAAGAGTGGCAGGAATAGTCCTCTCTATCAACAAGTAACTGCTTCACAGCGAAGGCTTAGAAAGGTAGTGGCTAGTTCGACTTCTCTTCTCAGAGGGCCCCAAGGCAATCAACGAACCTCCATTCCGTTGCTTTCTTTTCCTTTCTTTAGTTGCAGCGAAAACATCCTCTACAGACACCATTCCCCCCTAAGGGTGCCTTATTTTTAATAGATATTTACTGAGAATTTGATTTGGTGAGATTCTCCTGAGACATCATCAGCAATGGTGTCCTGCAGTTGGAAAGGAAAGGCCTCCATCTCTCCGGGTTCGTCATCAGAAATAAATGACCTGTCAACAGGATGCCTAACTAGATCCATTTTTCAATTCAGTATGCAACACAAGTCAGGCAAACACGCGACCAAAATTGAGCAGTATTTAAAAAAAGGGAAAAAATAACAAGTATGATACAGTAAAAAATTAAGATAAAAGCAAACAAACACCTTAGCTCTCAAAGTTAGCATGGTGAAACCTATCGATTGTTCACTGAGTCTTAATACAACTCAGAGTTAGCATTAAGTCAAACTCCCGACTTAGAAAGTTTGGACTTAAGAACATTATAGTTCCAAATTGGAAGGGTCTGTTCTTAATCATCTAGTTTTACATGGAATTTATTTTACGCCACAAACCCCAACTACGAGTAAACCCACTGATAAGCTCAACAGTGGGAATGACGGGATAAAATGTGAATTTATCGGATGATTTTTTCACTTTTCGAAGCTGATATTAGCTACGAAATAAGTAAATTGAAATGGGGACATGGCTTGTGTACACATATAGTGGAAACTCACAATGATTGTGATACCCTTAGGGTGAAACTGACGCGATTTGATAAGATAGAAGCAAATCTAGGACATGCTGAGTGAAGGAAAGACAAATCCAAATTTAAGATAATCTAAATAATAAGATATGTCACCATAAGGAGGAGTGCAAACACTCTCAAAGTTATCAGGAGCCTTAAGCTCAAACGAAGACATGAAAGAAAAATTATTTTTTAGATTTTCCAAGTAGTAGTCAGAAGGAACACTATTCATAGCAGAAGAACCGGTGAGATGATTGGAATCCTCCCCAAAGTTAACATAATCAATGTGGACATACTATACGGGAAAATCTATAAGACTAGGGGTAGACATCTGGGCAGAGTTGACTCCTAGGATTTATACAAAAAAATATGATTAATTAGAATTACAGAATACAGAGGGTATATTCTGGTAAAGGCCAAAAAAGAAGCACAAAATATACGTCGGAGAAGACAATTGGAGAACTTCCGGACCAAAAGTGAATGACAAAATTGATAGAGAGGAAACACCTCACAAATTCACAATCACGAAAATTGTTTAACAAAGGGAAAGAAGAATAAAGACATAGAAACTTACGGGTTGGCAGAGAATGATGATGCACATGAATAATAAGAAGAGAAGAAGAAGATGAAGTATTGAAATGTTTGAAGAACCAATAGAGGACAAAATTAAAATTTAAGACAAGGAAAAGTAAAAGAAAAGAAAAGAAGAAAGGAGTTAAATTAGTCGGAAACACAATGATGGAATTCTGAAAACAAGTAAGTTACAGTTTTAGGAATACGAGAAAGCAGAGGTATATGAATGGACGATACACTAAACAATGACAGAGTTAAGTTAGTAAATTCGAAGCACCTATCAGGGAAGAAAATATAACGGCGGGTAAGAAAATTCCGAACGGCATAGCGAATAACAAGGAGAGAATCTCAGTTTAATGAAACAAGAGCTCAACAGCTAAGCCTATTAGCAATCCTACACTTAAAACGTAAATTCAAATTCAAAATTAAAATACGAGACATCCTCACAAAACCTCAAGTTTGGCCAAGAAGCAAGCAACACTTCGCGAAGACAATAGAAGTTACCATGATGACGAACATGTTATTATAGTTTAGGAAATAAACAAAACAACAGTTCGCACACATTTTACAAACATAGTCATCGCTTCGTATTTCATAGACTTCATGGTTAGGGTGGGGGACTTATTATGTATATCAAGCCCTTAGACTAAGAAGTTGTTGGCCTTTAGGCCCAGCCCAAGGATCGGCCACCAATAGATAAAGACGAAGTTAGACCCAAGAATACTCAACCACGAACTGAGAAAGGTGGAGTAATGTCCAAGAGGATTCAGTCACGAATCGAAAAAGGTGGAGTAATGTCCAAGAGGATTCAGTCACGAATCGAAAAAGGTGGAGTCACGTCAAAGACTCAACTATGAACCGAGATTGTGGAAAACACAATGCAACCCACGATTTGAAACCCTAGCAACGCAAAACTGTGACTGCAGTCTGCTATAAATACAAGGAGAGTACACTGAACTGGGAAATACCAATTCTTTTAAGGAATTGAATTGATCACCGAAGCTCTTTTTTGGGAATCAATTCCGGGACCTTTCTTGCAGGTTCACGTTGACTTCATAGTGAATATCGACCATTTCACCTGGCCGGGAATACGACATCAATTATAGTGTGAAATTGACAGTTATATCATTATGATTGAGACCTTATTTTTTAAAATCATCGTAAAATATATAATTATTCTTTTCAAAAAAATATTTAGTTAGCGTAAGCGAAAGAAAGAAGTAAAAAGGAAATGTTTGGGATACTACTAGTGATAACTTCACTAGGCACTAATTTTTGGTCTTATAACATGATATGTGTTATATTTTGTGGGGTTTATGATTTTATTGAGATATAATTTGCACTTTAGGTGTTTTTGGTGCATGAATTCATGAATATGAAGAATTGAGAGGGAGCTATACATTGTACTCTTTTTCCCTTAACCGACGGTTTTTTCCCACTGGGTTTTCCAGGTTAAGGTTTTTAATGAGGCAATGTGCTCCAATGAAAAATGTTCTTATTTTATAAGACATTATTCGAGGGATGAAGGAAGAGAGGCAAAAGCAGAATTGTTGAAGTTATGGGGTGAAAAGTGAATTATTAAAGAGATGTAGATTTGAAGAAAATAAAGATATTAACTTTCCATATTGATAAGGATTGTATTATCTCTTTCCAATTGAAATTTCTTAATTTTAGGAATTAGTTAATTAGAGGTAGAATAGATTTTATTTTATTTTATTTTATGCCGTGAAGAATCCGAATTGCATTTAGATTCTGTTTTCTTGGCAGCCGCGTGTATAAATACTCCCTCCATTTCTTTAACATTGGCAGCCCTCATTTTGGCTCTTGGATAATTGCTAATCATTGCAGCAGACCTGCAGCCCCTGAAGTACAACCAACTTGGTTTGGTTTAAGTTTAAAAAATTACTGCTAACTTACAAAGAGCCCACAAAATGAGCATAATATTTCCCTCCAAAATTGCAAAAGAGGGGGAAATGGTTCACTTTAATTCAAGTACAGGTTCACACGGCCCAATGGCCAATTTGCCAACAAAAGAAACAGAACTCTTATTTGCTAACAAGAAAAATTAGTCTTCTTCTTCCACACTTCATCTCTTTCAACTCCCACTCCCTGTGAAACTCCTAGTCCCTCCTAGCAGCAACTTCGGCATGCCGGAACGGGGTCAAATACTAACTGATATCCAGCGCTGTGAAATAGGGGAGTTCATCCTCCAACATTTGCATGATGGCAAGATTGTCACACATCGTCGCAAGGAGGCAGCCCAACGATGGAACACTTCGGTTCGCACCATTAGCCGCCTTTCAAACCTGCATAAAAGACATGTACAGCTGGGGTTATGTACAGATTGGAGAAGCAAAGTGAAAGGAAAACAGGGGAGGAAAAAGGTGGAAATCAACAAGGAGCTAGCAATGGCAGTCCCCCTCCCATTGCGCACATCGCAAAGGGGATATGCAGCAGCGCTTGGGGTCAGCACCTCTACAATGCATCGTTGGATCAAGGAGGGTCAGATTCGAAGCCATTCTAATGCAGTTAAACCTCAAATTTCAGCAACAAACCAGCAACACAGGTTATACTACTCACTATCTCACCTTCAGCATGACACAAGTTCAGGAATAACATCTTTCATGGATATGCATCACATTGTACATATAGACGAGAAATGGTTTTACATTACTAGGGTCGCGGAGAAGTACTACCTTCTTCCGAATGAGGAAGAGCCTCACTACATGGTTCAAAATAAGAGGTATATGAGCAAAATAATGTTTCTCTGTGCCGTATAACGACCAATCATCAACAATGGGGGCGGGTCATGTTTGATGGGAAAATTGGGATTTGGCCATTCTCGCATGAAGAGGCTGCAAAGAAGACAAGTAAGAATAGACAAGTCGGAACTTTGGTAACCAAACCGATTCCATCAATAGACCGTAATGTGACTAAGGAGTTCATGTTGACAAAGTTGGTTCCAGCAATAAAAGGAAATGGTCATTACTAGAAAGCACAAACATAACAATTCGATAGGACAATGCAAGACCTCATATATGTGATGATGATGTTGAATTCAGAATGGCTGAAAGTTCGGACGGTTTCAACATTAGATTAGGTTTTTAGCCACCAAAAAGCCCGAATTCAATGCCTTAGATTTGAGTTTTTTTAACTCAATACAAAGTTTGCAACACAAGTCATAATCCCACACATTGGATCAACTAATTTTAGCCACAGAAGCAGCTTTTGAGAAATTAGAGCCAGAAAAACTGAACAAAGTGTTTCTAACACTACAATGTGTCGTGGCAGAGATAATCAAATACAAGGGATCTAACCGTTACAAGCTACCACATATGAAGAAAGATGCACTCCAACTACAAGGTATGTTACCAAGTGACATAGAGGTTGACACAGAAGTGGTTAGAGAGGGCTTACAACACTTGATAGAAGCAAATAAAGCAAGGGGTCTTGAGTACATTATTCAACAAGTTATGGGATAGCAAGAAGGTTTGTATTGCCTTTTGGTTTTTCATTGTGGTTGGATAGGGTTAGGCATGCCTAAAGGATGCAAACACAATGTTAGGTTTTGTTAGTGTGTTTGCGATCCAACCATTGATGTAATGAAAAACATTTGCTTTTAATTTTCTTCTAATGAAATGGTAGTTATCAAAGTTACAAAGTAGGTGTAACAGGACAACCCAATGCACATTACCACATACGGGCTGAACAGAACAACCACACACAATACACAGAAAGAACACATATATAAACAGAACAACCACATAGAATACACAAAATGAACACATATATAGACATTTCAGCCACATCCAGTGCACACATAGTTAAACCCTCCAAACATACATTCCCGTGGTGAATTTGTTTACGAAAAGAACACTTTTGAGCTTGAATATCATACCTACAGAGGGAGCCAAACCTTCCACATATGCATTAATGTTGTTGGAGACAATTTTCCATATTCTTCACTCCAGTTTTGACTTAATAACAACTTGTGAACACAAGGATGTACCTGAGAGGAGTCCAGAACCAAGAACTTAATAGAGTCATTTATAATGAAAGGAACTGAAACTAGGTACTAACTATCAGTAAGTCATGGATTCACAGTATAGACAATTCACACTATACACTTATATCTCAAGGATTCACAAATTATTAACACTGTAAAAATATTTTCAAATGTACAAATCTAACAGAAAACCTTTACCCCTGACAAGTCAATTGTCACCCCATTCAGGTTGTAGACAAACTGTTGTGATTCTGATTTATTAGGATGAATCTCCCTTTTCAGATTTGGAGTAAAAAATGCAGCATTGTCCTTCAGGACTACTCTGCCTCTTCATCGGATTTGTACGTGTCGGAGACGCCCGACTAACCCTCATCATCCATGAAATTGTGACACCCAGACCTAACCAGCCTTGTTCTAATCAAACTCAACCTCCGATGACATGGATTTGGAGACTGTCGTGTCGGCGATGATGATACCCACACCATCTCTTCCTGGAATTTCGGTGTTGAGATTTCGATGATAATTGTAACCAAAGACGACCAACATTGTCAGCTGACCTGAAGGAAAAAACATTATTGTCGGGCCATTCCATCTCGTCAATGAAGGTGTCGTTAATCTGGGACTCAAATTCAAATGGAAGTTCAAATTCATCGGGGAAGAGGTGGTTGATTTTCGGAATTGGCGGGGTTTGGGTGGGTCATCATAGCAGAGAGATATCTTTAACGCGGTGGGGCGGGGCGAGGCAAGTCACGATGGTTTGCGACGAGGCTTGGCAGGTCAGCAACGAGGTGAAAGACGGTTAGGGGCAGGGCTTGGGTGGTCAAGGGCGGGGCTTGGGTGGTAAAGGGCGAGCTGGAGTGGTCAGCGGCGGGTCATTACCTGCACCATTTTAGGGAATGAGTTTAAATTGTGGATTGAAGAAATGGCGCAGGGTTTCAGGCAAGTCGCTCTTTAGGTTCAGATGGGTTTAATGGCAAAAAGGTTGTGTGAATGAGACGATAAGATTAGGGTTTCAATGTTAGTCTCTTCTTCTTTATATATGGTGGCTTGAAGAAAGGAATTATTCAAATGTGGATCAAGATCTGGGCTCCAAAGTGTAACTCGGTTTCGAAAATAAGGAGGGAAAGGTTAATGTTTGGGTTGGATTAGTTAATGGGCTAATTCGGTCCTGTTTGAAAATTGGAAGATATTTGAGGTAAATTGTTAAATGGTATGAGGATAAAATGGTCAAATTTAAAAACGCCCCTTTCCTTTTTTTGCCTTTGCTGCATGGGTGCTAACAAAACAAAACAATCATTTTTAGTAAGTGTGTTATTCTTAAAGAAACGGAGGGAGTAATAATAGTCTTGCTTATGTAATAATAAAACTTAATGGTCGAAATTGGCTCAGTTGACTTTCAAAAGTCAAAATGTGTCATTTTTGTTGGGACTGAAATAGTCTTTTAATCTCTTTCTATTAATATTTTTTTAGAATGTACTCCCTCCATCTCACCTCTATTTGCACTGCAATAATTATCACGTTGTTCAAGAAATATGTTTGACCATTAAAAAGTTTACCTACGTATAATAACAGCATATAAGAAATTGATATTTAGAAATTATTTGTTACGACAAATTGTACAATATCACATACGATAATATTATTGTTCATATATCTATTCAAATAACCGGTCAAACTTTGATAGAGAATAGTGTCAAAAAAAATAAAAGTGCAAATAGAGCTGAGACAAAGAGAGTATTAACTTTCATTAAAACTCCAAAACAATGTACAACCTTTTTTGCTTACAAAATCTCTTATCAAAACTATTCAAACTCTACCATAAGCTTAGCAAACCTATCTTTAAGCTTCAGATTTATCCAACTTCTACTCACTATACATTCAAGAAATCGTTTGATTACATCAATTTCTTTAATGTTGCTATTGAAGCATTTCTCATTTCTCCATTGCCATACACCATAGAGAGTTTCAGCCACAACAATCTTGAACATTTTAGCCCACCATACCTTACCTCTACAATGTTCCTTCAGCCACTCCAATTCTACATCCCATCTTTTTGGCAATCTGTTAACCTACGACCATCGTAGCACTTCTCCCTAAACCATCTTCGTCTCCTTACAATAAAAAAAATGCTGAATAGTTTCATCCAACTCAAGATTAATATTATTTCTATTAATATATCTTTACAAATTTATATACTCCCTCCAGTTTTTAAATATTGGCATCCTTTCTTTTTTTGTTTGACACTTTTCATTTTTGTCAAAATTAAAATAAATTTCTTCCACTTAATTTACTTTTTACTTTTTCATACAGTTTCCTTCACTCATTTTACTTTTTAAAAATAAGTATGCCAATTAGTTAAGTGCCAATATTTCAAAACCACTTAGAGAGTACTACTAATTCATGATTAGGTTTTCTGAAACAAAGAGGCATACATTCTCATTAACTGCAAGATTGTTACAAATTTGTGCCAGGTTAAGGTCGCATAACCCCTATCTAACAACTATAACTAATCTGATAAAGTTCCTAAACACCTCATTTAGCTCACACACTGTGGGGTGAGTCTCTCACAAATGGACATGTGCTATATTGACAATCTGCTACTCGACTTGCGCCTCCAAATTTGTCTTCATCGGGTTACGAAAGCTTTGTAGTTTAAAGAGGATGCAGCTGGATTTCTCCAATCATCGATGTGGAGCATGTTGAAGGAGTTTTGAGGGCAGGTCCATTTTGTTTTGAAGCAGTCTGGTGCTGCATGCCTCCATCTTTATTGATAGCTGGCTAGATTTATCCACATCGGATTGCCACAACTCTGTAGTTCTCATTTTTTGAACCTATTGGGAGGTTGTCGCTATATTTCTCCAATAAATGCAGCAGGATAGTATCTAAATCTCGCCGGAGTCGTGAGAGCACCAACTGTACACCTAAAAATATATAAACAGCTAAAACAAGTTAATCTAAAACCCTGCTTTCATCCAAGGAAGTCATACTAAAACACCGCTCTTTAATAGGCCAAAAATAGGTATTGTCTAAAAAGCATTGCCCTCCAAGCCCGCTACAGATGTGGTGATGCAAGCCGGTGGGGGCTTTGTTGTGCGCCAGAAAGCTCTGTTTCACAAATATGTGAACTACTGCAGAAAGACTCATTTTCTTATTTTTCAGTGGGCCAAAACATGTACCTTCCACAGGATTACCTATTTCGACTACTGCATGCAAACCATTCCCACTACGAACAAAGTCGACGCCATTTCTCCACCGCGACCACCACGAGACTGTCGTAGTTACAGGAGACCACGGTGGATTTCGTGAAATGAACGACTACATTGACGTGGAAATAAAGTTTAGGAATGGGCTAAAAAAGAATACGCTGGATGTGCTTTAGGCCTGGACAAGGCTAGTTTTGATGAATGTGAGGCCCACGGCGAAATTTAACAACTAGTCCCTATATATAAAAATATAAAACTTAACATAATATTTCGGTAAACCCTAAAACAACTTTAAAAAATTAGTTCTACTTGCATTTTTATTTGCAAAGTCATCTATAATGCTATCTATTTGTAAATTCTCTAAAATTCACTTTCTATGCACAACATTGCAAGTCCATTCAATTTTCTTGTGACATCGTCAATCTCAAATATGTCATCAGCAACTTTAACTTTGAAAAACTCTTCTTAGTTGATGCTACGGTAACATGCATTGTCAACAAAATTCTATATGCAATAGCAACATTGGGATAACAATCTCCACTTTTACCAAATTCAAGGATTTTAATTGCAGACAACGTCTCATTTGGCAAAGTCGATTGCAATATTTTTAGTTCAGTAAATAAATCATCTAACTAAACATCAAATAAGTCATTATGGGTAAGAGTAGTTTTTAGATTATCATAGGATTTAGGTTATCACAATGGTTTCTCAACTCATCATTTTTGAATGATTTCAGAATTTATGAATTAACCAACATCATTTAAATTAGAATTTTCACCATTTTCATTAAACTTTTTTAACAAAAGAAATTATCAATGTCACCAGGTTGACATTAAGTAAGTTCCTCTATTCTTTTTTATTTTTTCCCTTTTCTCAAACCTGAAAGATTTTTTTAGGATTTTTAAGATTCTTAGACGACATGTTTAACACTCAAAATCACAAATATGAAGAAAATAAATGGTAAAACAATATTCAAATATATGCATCAACAAAGGAACAAAAGCATCCCAATAAAATGATAAATTGGATGTCCCTTCAAACTCCTTTAAATCTAGAAAAAACAAAGAACAATGAGTAACTATGTAATTGTAATTTGTAAGTGTAGTTCATCAATCAAAAATCATCATTGGATGTTCTTACCAAGAGGTCTAAGTCAATCTGCAAACGGACTTGGATTCTTTGATGGCTTCACTCACTCAAATTGATCCTTAGTCCACCCCTTGAGATTGCTCGAATGTGAAAATTGAGAAAAAAACAAGAACAAATCGCTTGATAAAACTCTTAGAAGGATGTTCAAAATTCAGATGTGGTTCAGATCAGGAAAAAAATCCACCTATTTATGCCCATAATTTCCCCTGTAAAGAGAAAGTTTTGAGAAGGTCAGAGAAATCACCGGCGATTACACGGTCTTGAAATTTTGGGAACGCAAATTAACGTTGAACTGCCAACTGAAATCTTCAAAAAACTTTAATTTTGGATCGGAACTCTCCTGAGTTTTGGCCGCGACTCCTCTATTCCAAGTAAAACTCATTACTTTTAAATTTCCAATAAAAGCTCATTTTTATTTATTTTTACTATTCCCATAATAGCTGATTAAATTCTAATTAAATTCTACAACTTTCGTTACTTTCCTTTTACTTTTTCATTTACTTTAATTGCTGGAAAGTTTAGTTTTAATTCCATAACTAACTATTGGGCTGAATTCTAAACTTTTGGGCCCTTAAAATAAATAAAATGATTTTAATATATGCATATATATAGGGGAGGGTTCATGTGGTACAACTCATTTATGTGAGACTACCATGTTATGTGAGACAACTATCTTAAGCCGTTGAATCATACAATTTTAGCGGCTCTGATTGTTAGTTCCATGCTAAGACCCATGAAGATTATAAAACTAATCGGCTCATTAGAAAAAATAAAATCTTCAACACCAGAGCTCAACTCTTTCTCCTTTCTTCTACACCGGCCACCGCCACCACCACTCCATTTACCCCTAACACCTTAACCCCTACGATTTCATCTTCACTCTCTTCAATTTATGCTATTTCACAACCAATTCGTGTTACAGAGATTTCATAAGATGTTAAAGGAGGCATGGTGATACACCAACAACAACAGCAGGGAGATGACAATTGCGCTGAGCTGTAATTGACGATGGTAGGTTTTGCCGCTGAGGCTCTTCAAAGAGAAAATGAAGAGTTACGTCTTATGGTAAGCTTCCAAGAATTCTATATGTTGAAACGGATGCGGACATTTTTTTAGAGGTGCAAAATCAAGGGTTGGTTCTGACTATTCATACTTTGGATTATGTTTTGATTGTGGCGGTGGAGAAAGACCTAGTTGAAGTTGCTTACAATGTGTATGTAGAAATGTGTCACATAAGGGTTTGATCGAATGCATGCAGTTTGTGTGGGTAGATTTTTATTTCATTCTTGTGGTCCTCTTAAAATGCACTTCCTTTGTTTAGCATATACAATAATCTTAATGCACAAATAGTGTGGATGAATCATAATTTCTTTATGTTTAATGTTTTGTAGGCTGAAATTATTATTATTTCACCAACCAAATGAAGTCTCATTTCTTTTTGAATTCACGTGCACAAGAAACATGAATTTTATTGTTTCCACTGGTGCAAAAATGAACACGACGAATGTCACACAGAATGAGTCACTACTCCCTGCGATGAGTGTGCTCTTCTGGCTATTGAGGCTCATATCACATAAGAAACATTAGCAAGAAATTTGATAGAGGGTTTATACGTGAAACAATTATCATCCCACGTCAAATAGGACATTTGAAATGATTGAGAAGTTTACACATGCAGCTCAATAAATTAAGTGGGCAGATTCTTAAGGGCTTAGGATATTTTACAAGACTGGAAGAATTAGTTCTGCATTATAACAGTCTCAACGGATCTATTAGTTAAGCATCTACGAGTTATACTCTAATCACCAAGTTTTTTTAGTGACACATATAGTATGTTATAAAAAAGCACTTATAAGTTAAATTTGAAGCACTTATAAGTGGTGGTTGAAGTACCTATGAGTTGTACCCTAAACACTAAGTTGTTTTCGTAGCACATACAAGTTATATAAGGAGCACCTACATTTTTTTTATATTTGAAGTATTTACAAATGATGGTTAAGGCACCTACGAGACAAGTTATTTTCATAGCACACACTAGTTGCAAAAGAAGCACATATAGGTTATATTTGGACCACTTAAAAGCACCTGCGAGTTATACTCTAAGCACTATTTTTCCCCCGAAGCATACACAAGTTATAAGAGAATCACCTACGGGATACATATGAAACACTTAAAAAGTGAGGGTTGAAACACTTACAAGTTGTACTTACATGTTACACTTACCAAGTTGTCTTTGTAGAACATAAGTAACTACAAATTAAATTTGAAGTACTTACAAGCGATACTTGAAGCACATACAATTGTACTCTAAGCACCAAGTTATTTTCGTAGCGCTTAAGCACCTATGAATTACATTTAAAGCACTTACAAATGATCCTTGAAGCACCTACGAGTTGTACTCATAAGCACCAAGTTGTTTTTGTAGCACAGAAGCACCTATGGGTTACATTTAACGCACTTACAAGTGATGCTTGAAGAACGATTTGTACTCTAAGCACCAAGTTGTTTTCGTTGCATAGTAGCCCCTATGAGTTACATTTGAAACACTTACAAGTGATGCTTAAATCACCTACAAGTTGTTCTCTAACCACCAAGTTATTTTCGTAGCACAGAAGCACCTACGATTACATTTGAAGCACTAACAAGTGATGCTTGAAGCATCTACGAATTGTTCTCTAAGCACCAAGTTATTTTTTTAGCACAGAAGTAGTTATGGATTGCATTTGAAGCACTTACAAGTGATGTTTGAAGCACCTACGAGTTGTACTCTAAGCACCAATTTATTTTCATAGCACATAAACACCTAGGGGTTACATTTGAAACACTTACAAGTGATGCTTTAAACACCTACGAGTTATACACTAGACACAAATTATGACTTGTTTTAAGGTGTAGCCTTTTGGCCCTTATCTTTGACTAGTTGCAAGCACTATTGAAACTCCTACACATAATACTTGAAGCACCTACAAGGCTTAAGTAAAGAACCTATAAGCATAGTTTAAAGCATCTCTAATATTAAGTTGTACTTGTAGGTGTTACAATGAAAACTTGAAAATTTATACTTATGCGGTGCTTAGAGTATGTTTTGAAGGTGTTTCAAGTATGGCTTATAGGTGCTTGAAGTGTCACTTGTTCATGCCTTACTTTCCATTGATCATGTTTATGTACCAGTCAATGGAGAAAAGGCGCACAACAGCAACATGGGAAATTTCAAGATCCTCTAACATGAATGACCCACAATGAATTTTTCACATGGAATTTGCTCTGTAAAAGCTCGATAGAAAGAACATCAGAGGGGATGTAGGCATTGAGATAACAGATGTTCCAAAGAAATCTCCTTCAAACTCAGCCAAGACTTGGAATGTATCTAAAACATCGAAAATTTCTTCAGTCTTTGGAAGGTCAATTCCAAATAGTGACCTCTTGCCACTAAGTTCAGATAGAAGCCATTCATGTTTCTTCTCTTCTGACTCATCTCCGTAAGAACCAATTTCCAAGTACTTGATAGTTGCATTCAAGACAACTACGTGGTGGTATGATTCTTGCCTTACATCAAGCTTTACAAGTGAGAGCCCAAATGTGGATACATGTCTTGAGAAATCCAAAAGGGTACCATCAGCAACAGGCTGGTTGCCAAAAGCATAAAGAGATTGGTATAACATAGTTCCATCGACTCCAAAAACTACACAATAAAAGGACACTTCATCAAAAATTAAGGAAGAAACTATAAGGTAATTCCCATTTTTAAGTTCTTAGTAATAACTTAAGGAAAAACCTTTAAAGTACTCTAATAGTACCTCATCAATGTTGATGTAGGTTGCTTCAGCTGGAATTTCATATTTTCCATGGGCTAACATATGACGAGAGCGCTCACATGTTTGACAGAGATTGTCTCTTACACCCGCAAATATAACATGGTATAGTTTATTTTCTAATTATGCTTCCAGAATTCTTCCATAAGAAGGTCAAACTATAGTTAACCATGTTTTAGCTATGCAACAATCAGAATAATATAGATATCCTATTGCTATCCATGCAACGAATGTATAGAGGCTAATATATCACAACACATGAACTCATAAATATAAATTTTTGGAAGTATAATTTGATTTGTGTGCACATTCGTCCTTACTGAATAAAGAGATAGAAAAAGTTCATCTGTACATACCCTTAACTATGTAGTGCTTTGCATATTTCTTCAAAGATTGATGTAGTACATCAGCCCGGACGCTAAGTTCATCAATGCAGCGCCATATTGGAAACTGAAAAGTGAAGACGAAATCATAGAATGAGAAAGCTAGTTCAAGCAGATAATCAAAATCTTGGAGAGGAAAAACATGCTTGATAAAATAATGAATAGAAACCTAAACATGATACCTTCAATCTAGGAAATTAGAAGTTTTCATTCTAGCCAACAAGAAAATATATCTTGTCACCTCAGGAGCAACTCTTGGATTACATGCATGATAATCAACATATAATAGTAAAATCATACTTGTTGACAAAGGTGAAGTCAATGACCGACCAATTTGAGCTTCGCAACACAACTCAGGACACAATAGAAAGAACAGTAAAATCACACTTGTTTTCTTATGTATACAGATAATACTCTGTCAGGAAATAAAGAATTTGTGCTTACCCATAATTGCTTAGCGTGTAATCGTACAACAAAGGAATGGTTCCTTGCACCAAAGCCTCAAAGCATACTCTGGATGTTCCCTGCAGATATCCATACACTAAAATGTAGCATAAACAGTGAGCATAAATTTAAAAAATCAGCAGCAAAAACAACAGGAACATCAACAAAGATTACTATGGATATGACATGCTCAATGTTCTCATTCACTGATGCTCAAATAAGAACCCTAATAGATGAATAAACCCTAAGGCATGTTTCTGAGGTTCAATTGAAACAAACAATCACAAACAAAGATGACAATATCAACATTCAATAAGCAAATTAATATGAAATTGACAAATAATCAAAAATTTAAGCGAGCCAAACCTTTGAAAACTTAGGAAATTGAAGGAGTGGAATGGTTGAGGCGGAGGAAGGCGGAGAAGAAGATGTTAACGGTGGTTAGAGAGGCGGTCAACGAAGAGGAAGGTTGGGAGAGTTCAGTGGCAGTAAGGCAAAGAAATTAGGGACTGGCGGCGGAGAAGGGCGAAGCGGGTCAGAGGAGGGCGATCGATGACGGATGAGAGAAAAACTGTAATTTTAGAAAGTCTAATTTTGGTGCTAGAATTGGGATCAGGTAATTTTGGTTTATTGAATGTAGGCCCTTGGATAATCTTATTTGAAGGGTTAGGATTTGGTCTCACATAAGTAGGTTGTCTCACATAAGATGAGTTGTTTCACCTTATCCCAATTCTATATATATATATAGACATGTATTTTGGGGCCCCTAAAAATGTTGGGCCCGGAATGGTCGCCCAGCCTCGCCCGCTCACAAAACTGGCTCTGGGCCTAGACTTCGGAATGGTTGAGGTGGGGAGTTGTTGTGTGTCATCATTGACTAGCTAACTGAAGACTTGACCATCGTTGACCCGGACATTCCACCGTTGATCGTAGTTGTTGACTAACTAACCGAGAGCATGACCGTCGTTGACCCAGACTATCCGTCGTTGACCTGTCCTTTGACTGGCTGAAGTGTTGATTTCTTGCCTCGCCAAATCTGTGCCAGATCTTATTATTTTATTGGCCAGTTGTGCGTTTCGGACTCGTCGGATCGCCAGATTTGGCTCTACCTCCGCTGGTTGACCGGTTGCTGCTGGATCGGCCTGATCGGTTAGAACTTTGTCGTTGGGAGAACCTTCTTCCTCTTCGGTGAATTGGCCGTCTTCATCTCCGGTGAGGGTCGCCCGTGCACGGTGTCTGTAGCTCGGTGTGTCTCTCTCCGCGTTCACCTCTCGACTCTGTGGCCCAGTGGTGCCGCCGTGAGAGATTGAGGAAAATCATGCCACGATGATGGCTAGGGCAGTGCGTACGGGATAACTCTAACTCCCCTGCCTCAGATCTAGAAAGGTAAAGTACAGAGACAGGAAAAGAACTAAAGTAGGAAAGAAAAAAATGGGAGAATCACCGGGCCGCCGGTGGTGGCAGTACCGGCTCCCCTAACTAGGGTTATGTGTTTTAGGCCTTAGTGAGAAGAAAGAGTATTTTCTAGTGAGAGAAAGTGTTCCACGCCTCTAAAGTAATAATATGATGACGATAATTCATGAATATTAATGTTCAAAATTGGCGTGTCTAAAACGGTGAGAGTACATGTTAAGACGATTTTCCAAAGTTGACAGTTCAAGTCTTCGTTCCTAATTCCTATCCTATGAAATATTCCAAAGTTAGTGCTTTGTGCACAACTAGGGTGGATCTCATTTATCTCCACCAAAGTTTTGGTTAAATTATCGTACAGAAAAAGGGGAAAGTGTCTTTATAACCCTACGTAATTGGTATAAGTGTCAATATATAATTTCAGTGTTAGAAAATGTCAATATAATCCTGAATACTTAGTGAAAGTGTAAAACTACCCGTTCCGATGAATTTTAGCCAGAATTAAGTGAAATTACTATTTTACTCCTCTGATTTTTTTTAAAAATGTGAAATGACTGTGATGACCTTAACCTTAATTTTCTTCATTTCTCCTCTCTCTTCTCTATCATTTTCCCTCTTTGCTGCGACGTCGTTCAACTTTCCAATCACGTCCTCGCTGTTCAACCCTTCAATCGTCATTTCTTATCTTTCTTTGTTGTGACGCTGTTCAACCATTCAATCATGTCCACATCATTCAACCGTTCAATTGCATCATCTTCGTCCAACCATTTGATCTATGGTGACAAATTTACTGGGGAGGAGGCGGCATGGTTGGAGGAGGTTAGGGTGGCAGGAGGCGACGTGACGGGTTTGGCGACGTCGTTCAATCTATAGTGGTGGGTTTAGTGTGGAATAGGCAGTGTGACTGGAGGAGGTTGGGGTGGTAGGAAATGTCGTGGTGTATTTGGTGACGTCGTTCAAACGACGGGTTTAGCGACGTGATGTTGTTCAATGGTGCGTCCGTTTTATATAGTTATTTTAGGATCTTTTGTACTCATTTTGGTAGATTTTTATGCTTTGAATACTCTATTTTACCTTGAATTCATATTATTAGAGTTGAGAGCGAATTTATCACTTTTGTCACTTGTAATAAGAATTCCGTGAGACGAGGTAATTGTTGAAGATTTGAAGACCTTGAAGACTCCATTTTG
>JAULKM010113551.1:0-39497 GCA_032355605.1 Rubia tinctorum | reverse complement strand
TCTTCTGCTTTGACACTACTTGATCATCCCAAATCAATCTTTCTCCATGATTGAGCAATGGGACGATCCGAATAATTGATTATATATCATCATATATTGTTTCTTGTTTAATTCTTTTTTTCCCATCTGATGTGGGGTTTTTTCCCCTCGTATCAATGAAGACCAATATACCAACAGGTTGTACTACTAGTGAGTGTGATGATAATGATGATAATTAAGCTAGCTCCAAGTTCATGTGAATAATTATGAATGTATGAGGTGTTGTAATTTAGTACTGTGTATGTGAAATCCTACTTAATAGTATTATTGTGTGTTGATTCAATGAGTACATGCATGGGTTGCATCGATAGTTTGGGGTAGTGGCTAGCTTTTAATTTGTCAATCACTGTCTTTTGAATGCACTTGATCACCATCATTCATAACATTTGATATTTGATTAACAATTCGTATATGGTATCATATACGTGTATACGAATCCGATACACGGTGGCATGTCCAGTAATTATTTGGAATAAAGTCATTTTAGATTAGGGGACGTTTGGTTGGGGTGAATTAGAAAAGGGAAGAAAAATTTGAAATTTTGATTTATCTAGTATGTGTTTAATTATGTTTTCTTATCATTCTATTTCCCAATTTTGAGTTTTACCATTCCCGATTGGATGTAATGTGATTCCCTAGTTTTAACTTGGGACTAAGATTCCCCATCTTCCTTCTCCATTAAACCTTCACATTGAATGTTGTCCATTTTCAAGCTTTTCATATCCAAGATAATATTATACTTTATATTTATGATCAAAATAAAAATTACAGTATTATGATTAATATTCAATAAAAATATTATAATTTTATTTTTTGAGTTATGTGTGTGTCAAATTTAAATAAAACTATAATGTTTCACATGAACTCTTTTTTAAGCAAAAAAACATATTATTTTTAACTTTATACTGTGAATAATAGTAATATTCTTTAAAATAAATATATTATTTTTAAATAAATAAAATTAATGAATAATTATTTAATATAAATAGTAATTAATTAAGTAGTAATGTTATACTATAACTTACATAAATTTAAGATGAAAAATTAACATCGTAGGTAAAAATAATAATATTTTAATTTTAATTTTTGAGCCATATCTGGATTGAATATTAATAATATTAATATTAACATTATTTTTAACAAATTAATATTATTTCATATTTTAAAGATGACAATATGTAAATAAAAATATTTACGAGAAATAGTAAATATATTTATATTTTTTTAATCACATACAACATATTGACATATGAAAGATGATATACATATTTTCAAATCAAATATTTTTTATACGAACAAGATATGAAAATAATTAATGAAATAGTTTTATTTTTTAGCAGATTTGACCATGTGAAATAATTTATACTTATATATATTATTTTATAAATAATGATAGAAATTAATAGCGTGAACCGAATAGTAACAAAGAAAATGGGGGAATTTAATTCTCTTTACATTACTAAACTAAAGAGATTAAAAAAAAAATTAGATTTGCCCTCCTTTTCCCTCCTTTCCCTTTCCACATTTAGAGAAATTGTGTTTCATACAACTATTTGAAAAAATATTGACTGAGATTAAATAAAGGCAAAGGAAGACCATCTTTTCATTGATTTATAAAAATATGGAGTTCAATTAGAATAATAAAATGGTAAAAAAAATTAGTTATAATATAAAATTTTTATTATGCAACGTGTACTAGTTATCATTTTTATGACCCAATTAATGCAAACCAAAAAATTTATATTCAATTATTCTAATTAGCAGTTTAAGCTTAATTTCTCCATAATTTTGGAAAGATCATTTTTGAAGAAATAGACTCTTAAATAAATAGTACCCAAAATACCATAACTAAGCATCGGGTGCAATATAATTTTCTATTGATTAAAACTACACCTTATGCACAATAATACTTTGCATTCACTTAAATATTAGACAAAGATGAGGTTTATTTAGAATAATATAAATTTAGGGGGGGTTTATACTCTACAGTAACTGCAAGTGAAATGTTTGAGTTTTGGTGAGAAACATAATATATTTGAAGTAAATATGGAGAATAAGTAACATGTTACTTATTTGTGTTTTCAATTACCTTTTTTTTCTTATTGTTCTTCTTTTCTAATCTGTAATTTCTAAATATCTTCTGAAATTGCTCAATGTATAATGTTATAACTTTAGGTTGAAACATAAACATTAGAAATTTGAGTTGATAGAAGGTTTGGGGGAAATGAAAGAAAACTGAGGTTTTACCTTAAATAAGTGTATGATCAAGTTTACCCAAATATCGTAAGACCAATATTCGACCTGGATTTTAATTGATTTGGATCCACGTATTTTCAACACTTTGTCTTAAAGCCACTGATTTTTTTAATAACTTATTGAAAGAAAACTTTGAAGACACGAACTCTAAATATTATATAGAATAGTTATCTTTAAATATTTTTGAAACTTTTATTCAAATTAAACAATTATGTACTACCTTTGTCCTTCTAAAAGGTTCAACAATTATTTTTTATTTTTAAGAAAATAATATATTTAATCAAATATTCTTATTAATATTTAAAAATAAAAATATTCTGATGTGGTAGATTATTGAATTTGTAATAAAATATATTTTTTAATATTAAATTTTTATATTTATAAACTATATATAGTTAGATAGGTTAATGATAAATATATATATATGTGTGTGAATTGAATAGTAGTTGAAAAATAAATGTAAACTATTAAATGGACCAAGGAGTATTTGTCAAATTATATGGGAATTGTTTTATATGAATACAACTATTTTATAATTAATATAATTATAGAGTGATTTTATATTTATTTTAATTCATTGTATTAAGTTTACTTTAAAAATTAAAAAATTAAATATATATTGGAATACTAATAATTATAATTTAAGTTAAAAAGTTTTCGAAATAAAAGAAATTATAATTATTATATCCATTCGTTGGTTTAACATGGTCTCGTTATAGTTTACTTAAATAATTAGTATGTTTTGTATTATCTCCGTTTCATTGGATGTGACACTGTAGTTTTAGGTGGTTGGATTTGAGTGAATAAAATGGGTGGATGAAATTGAATTTAGAAAGAAAAAAATAGAATGAGTGGATAAAATTGAAAGAATTTTACCATAAAAAGAAATTGTATCAAATTAAAAAAAACAACAAAATAAGAAAGTGTATCATATCCAATTAAACAAAGGAAAAGTATAGTGTAATCAAGTTTTCTGTAAGTAGAATGGAAACCGTAATAGAATTTGATGAGGAGCCGAGTAGGGTAGGCAAGTACACGATTTCGTACAATAGCTCCACAATTATACTTCCTCCCATTTTTTAATATTTGTTCCTACTTTTTTGACATTCATTTTAACAAAGAACTAAATAAATGGTGAAAATTACATTGAAAGTAAAAACAAATTGAATGAATAAAATAGTCTATAATTTGCTAAATATGGATGGGAGACAATATTAAAAAATACTTCACCTAAAAAAGGAGTCAATATTAGAGAATTGGAGAAAGTACAAAGAATATGAAACCAGTTGATTAATTAATTAAGGTTAATAAATAATTATAGTGTATGTATTCATGGATTTTGTGGTTGGAGTATGTGGAGATCTTTGTTGGGGCGAGGTGGCCAGAATATGGGGGTGACCAAGTGAGCCGGGCCAGGAGGCATTAAACAACACATTTTGAGTGTGTGGGTGTGTGAGAGAGAAAGGAAAAAGGAATCAGATAATGGTCCTTTTATTGTGTGGCAGTTCTGAACCCCATATAAATGTGAATGCAAAAAAATACGCCATGGTTTTCAGTGCCAGTCTCGTCCCTCTCAAAAACTTACTCCCTCCGCCCAATTCAAATTGAACATAATCTTTTTCACGCTAATTCAAAAACTTATCTAATTGTTAACATGTTTAATTACGTATAATCACGGTAAACAAAGAGAAATTATTTGTTACGATGAATCCAACAATATCACATACAATACTATTATTGTTTATATGTCTATTTAAATATCTGATCAAAGATGAACAGTGAATAGTAATATAAAGTGAACTGTGACAAACTGAGTACATCACTCAGACACAAACAAACTCCATTCATGTTTGATCATCAGAATCAGTAATGATGATCGTCCCCAGAATAATTCGTACGCTCAAGCATCTTTTCATTTCATTTTATGGACTGACCATTGCAATGGCTTCCACTCTTAGTTTAGGGGAAAAATCTAAACTCAACTATTGCGTTAGGTTGCCCTTCTGTTTCCACACTTCAGTGGGGTGGTCAATTATTAGTCCAAACATCTCTATGAGGACGTTTGGAAACTCAATCTTTACATTAAACAGATTAAATCAAAACTAGACTGCATAAATCTTATAATTAGCATGATCACACTGATACAAACTAAGTTTAATGTAACACTTTATTTCCCACACTTATTTAAAATGTTACAATAGTTTATAAAGTGTTATTTAAATTTTTGAAAAGTGTTACCTAAATTTTAAAAAGTGTGACATTAGATCTAATGTAACATCGCGTATACTTATAAAAGTGTTACTTTAGGTGCTATTGTAACACTTTAACCTTTTGTACCACTTTTACAAGTATTATTTTAGGCAATGTTACATTAGATCTAATGTAACGTTTTTTAAAATTTAGGTAACACTTTTTAATATTTATGTAACACTTTTCAAAGTTGTAAGTAAAACTTTAAAATCTATTGTAACATTTTAAATAAGTGTTGCAAAGAAAGTATTACGATAGATCTAATTTGTAATAGTGTCAAATGCTATTGAACCATGCAAATTCAAAATTAATAGTGACCCTTACTAAGGAAAGACTATTGGAAATGGAGGTTTGGCACAAATAGTTAAAAATAGAGATCTTAACGCATCAGTTTTTTCTTACTAGTGTTAAAAGCAAACATGCAAAGTTATCCACAAATATAATGAAATAAAAAATGGTGAAGAGACTGTAGAATTAACTTGGTGAGTGAGTGATTATATTTTCACAATCGTTTAGCTGATGACAATTCTGATATAATTGGTATTCATATGGTTGGAGTCGAATCTCTTCCTCAGGCCGAACGCTCAACAACTACTTCACTCTTAGATCTAAGCATATTACACTTTTTGCTTTGCCAAAACCCAATTATCTTGCAGAAGATTGTTTATTCCAACTATACACTCGTATGAGATTCCGTTCATAAATTAAGGTATACTCCCTCTATCCCTGAGGTCAACCAACTTTTTCCACGCTCATTTAGGCAGTGGAACCAGAGAGGGAGAATATGTTAAATTTGTGCACTACACATGTGGGTGACGTCAGCTATAGTAATGCTGACAACACCACTTAACAAAAAAGTCAAACGAAATTAAAAGTTGAAACTTTTGTTATTTCATAACTCTTCCCTCCAATTTTACGATTTCCAAAATTGAAAAATAATGAAAAACATTATTTTTTCAATAATTTCTAAATCCCACTCTAACATTATTTAAGCTCAACCCCCTGCATACCCCTCACAAAAACAGTCCCCAGAACAAAAAAAATTTCCACGGAATGAAGATCTGTAACATTATTACAAATTAGAACTATCGTAACACTTTTCTTGAAACATTTACTTAAAAAGTTACAATAACTTATAAAGTGTTACTTAAATCTTTGAAAAATGTTACATAAATATTGAAAAGTGTTACCTAAAATTTTAAAAGTGTTACGTTATATTTAATGTAAAATCACCTAAGGTAATACTTGCAAAAGTGTTACTTTAAGTTCTAATAATACCAAGTTGAAGTTATAGCAACACTTTTACACGTATTATTTTAGGTGATGTTGCATTAGATCTATTGTAGCACTTTTTGAAATTCAGGTAGCACTTTTCAAAGTTTTAAATAACACTTTATAAGGTATTGTAACATTTTTAATAAGTGTTGCAAGTTGTAGTTGTGTGATCATGACTGAGCTAGGGGGGATTCTCCATGTTTGTTCTTCTCCGAACATCTTTTTTTGCTGCCTTCACTTTTCCAGGCATATTTCGAAAGACAAGGCATCTCAATAAGGACCAAGAATCTCTCGGATAAGGAGAGAAACTCCATTGAACAGTTTATTCTCTCTTCGCAAAGTAATGGAAGGATAGTACATGGGAAGGCAGCCGAAGCTGTTGTTAATTGGAACACTAATGTCTGGAGAGTCAACAAAATTTGGAGCCTGGAAAAACAACTTGCATTAGGTATGCCTATTAATGTTAAAAGAGAAAAACTGGGAATGCAAGGTCATGGGGTTGTGTTGTTAGACAAGGAGGCATTCAACTCAATTCCACTTTCTCATAGAAAAACATGTCGACGCGCAGCTATTAGGGGTGTTCCAACTGCCTGACCAGACCCATTTTGACCCGGTTCATTTTGGACGGGTTGGGTCAATGTCCCATTTAGGTTAAGTGGGTCAATTCAATTTGGGTCGGGGCCGGTGTGGGCCGGGTTGGATTTTGACCCAAATCGACTCATTTAAACCCATTTGCATTTTGCCCCATTTTCTTTAAAAATTCATAAATTCATAAAAAATAATTAGTTTAATTTAACATATCCACCATTAATCTACTTCATAAAAAAGTTTAACATTCTTGAAAAAATATTATAAAGATAAAAATAATTTTGTAAAAATACTATTAATTAAATAATATATTGATTATGGTGTATACCTAGCTCAACTACAGACTACTAACTTCTAAAGTCAGCCCAATCTTGATTCAAGAACAACCAAGACCATTCGCCCTAGAAGTCCAAGTCAACAAAAAGTCGATAAAGAAGGAACAAGGTGATCGTGGATTCAAGTATAAACCGAGACGCAACCCACAATCCCAAACTCAAACAAACTGGAACCACCACCATGAGAGGCTATAAATAGAGGAAAAGCAACACTGTCTCAAGGAGGTAAGACAAGAGTGAGAAATTCTAGTTCTCTAAGGAAAATACTGACTTAAGCGTCAGAGTGTTTTCCCTGGAGTTACCTCCGGGATTTATCTTGCAGAAGAAGATACATTGCAATGAACGACGAGCATCTTACTAGTCAGATTACCACATCAGTTGGCGTCGACTGTAGGGGCCAAAACTTTATTCAGAATCCATCAAGTAAATCATGGTGTTCACCAGAAGTGAGAAAATCCATAACCATCAGACACAAGAATAAGCATTTGGACGTAACAATAGCATGCATCCCAGCCAAAATCAAGCATATGTCCCTAGTAGAGAAAAGGAAAACAACAGAGAAGATACGAAAGATGACGAGGAAGCAGAGTCTCCTAATACAAACAATTCACAGTGTTCCTAGAAGCAAACAGAGAAAGCCTGTATAACTAGTTCTTGGCAACGCTAAAGAAAAAATCTCCAAGGGTACATAAGAGACCAAGTAAAGGGCACGAGAATCTGGTGTACGAAGATGAGTTAAGGGAAATAGTGGCAGATGACGATGCAGATAAATCACCACTAGCACCACATCTTTGGGATTGTAGAATGCCAAAAGATTTCAAGCTTCCTTTAAACGTTAATATCTATGAGGTAATTACAAACCCGAAAGAATTACTACATTTATATGGAAACAACTTAAGATTTTTGATGCAGATATAGAATTAGTATGCAAGGCTTTTCCTATTTCCTTATCGGGAGCAACGATCACATGGTACAAAGACTTGCCAAAAGGAAGCAATAGGTCATGGGCACAATTGTCAGATTTTTTTTGGGTCCCTTCTATAAGAAGCAGAGGTTTGCCAAAACAATGGAACACCTAAACAACATAGCTCGGCAAAGTGATGAGTGTCTCGCTGAACATAATAATCGATTTGTCACCGAAACTTGCAAGTTTGAGATTGTCGTTCCAATCTTCCTTTGGCGCGTTTACAGAGGGCATGCGATCAGGAGAATTCTATAAAGAGATCACGAAGAACATAACTGAGAATCCAAGGGACTTGCAAAAAATGATCGAGCAATATGTGAGAATGGAGGAAGCAAATAACCACAAAATAGAGTGGGACCGAAGTGAGAAAATAAGGAAAATACACAGAGAGGGTTTATAATGAAAGGAAAGTCACAACCCATTTTAAGGGAAAAGCACTAGGGATGCAGGTCGCATCATACCGGGACACACCCCTGAAAAAGTCAAGAAAGGAAATATGGCAAGCACATAGAGAATTGTTCCACGAGCCGCCACCGATGGTAGAGCTCCCTGAAAAAAGATCAAGGGAATACTACTGTGCCCTTCACAAAGATCATGGCCATAATATCAAATATTGTTGAGATCTGTAAAGGTAGATCGAAGAGAGCCTGAGAAATGGCTATCTTAGCCAATACAAGAAGGAATATGGGGGAAGCCGTTAAAATGAAACCAACAAGGAAGGAAGCTCCATAACAAAAATCCAAAGTGTAGAAAACAACAGAAACCAGAAGATGATAGTGGTGGTGGATTACGATGAGGATGCAGCAACTGAAACTCTAGAAAAAGGAATCCTCTCAATACATGTGTCAACGAAGTCGCTATCCAGCAATGTTTGGAATGCCAAGGCTAGGTATTCACAACCACAGGAGCCTGCCGACAAGAGGTTTTGTTCGGACGAGACAATTATGTTTAGCAAGGAGGATGCATTCCCAAATGCTTCACCTCATGATGATCCAATGGTAATCATCGCTAAAATTGGAAATGCAACGGTTCATAGAGTATTTGTGGATGACAAAAGTGCAGTTGAAATCCTATTTGTTAATTACGTCGATAGATTAGGGATTCAAGCGGAGTGACCTAAAAAGGTCTACATCCTCACTAGTAGGATCTACTGGAAAAATAGAGACACCCTTAGGCAACATACAGTTTCCCATCACCATTGGGGAGAAAGATAGAAATCGTACCATCATGTGTAACTTTGTGGTCATGGATGCACCAAACACATTTAACGACATCATTCGAAAACCATGGATGAATACAACAAAGGCGATATGGTCTCCGTATCATTCAGTAATGAAGTTTCTGACTCCGGCCAGGATTGCAAAAATAAGAGGAAACCAATAAACAACGAGCCAGTGTATAGTCATCTCAATGAAAGAAGGAAAAACTTTGGAGCGAGCAAAGATGGTTAGCACTATTTCAGATAATGGCTTACTCAGGCAGGAGGAGTTAGCTATAGATCTGGGGGAAGAAACCGAAGTCATTACTTTGGATGACGAAGACACTTCTAAGTGTATTAAAATAGGGAAGCATCTTCCACATCCAGAGAAAGAAGAGTTCATCTAAATCCTGCGAAGCCATAATGACACATTCGCATGGAAAGTACAGAACATGGGAAGAGTTAACCCAGGAATTTCTATCCACTTTTTAACATCAATGATTCAGTAAAACCAGTCAAGCAGAAATAGTGAAGCTTTGCTAGTGACAGGTAACTGACAATTGAAGAAGAGGTGAAAGCTTTGCTTAAGGCAGGTATCCTTAAAGAGATAATGTATCCTAAATGGTTGGAGAACCTAGTGATGGTTAAAAAATCCGATGCAGGATGGAAAATGTGCATAGACTTTACTGATCTAAATAAGGCATGTCCAAAGGATTGTTACCCTCTGCCTAAGATTGACCAGTTGGTTAAAGCAATTTTGAGGTACGATGTTCTAGCTTTTTTGGATGCGTATAAAGGATACCATACAATACTGAATAACCCAGAAGATGCTGAGAATACGACGTTCATAACAAGCTTTGGGATATTTTGTTATGTGAAAATGTAGTTTGGCCTGAAAAATACGGGATCTACATATCAGAGAGTGATCGACAATGCATTTCGGAATCAAATAGGATGAAATGTGGAACCATATGTTGATGACATGGTTATCAAGAGTAAAAAGATAGGTAGCTTCACAGAAGATTTGAAAGAGACATTGGATACACTAAGTGGGATAGGCATGAAGCTTAATCATAAAAAATGTATAATTGGAGTAGGCGCAGGGAAATTCTTAGGATATAGATTGTTCTCTAGGGGAATCGAGGAAAATCCAGAGAAATGACAAGCTCTAATGAACCTCTCTTAACCGCGAACAGTCAAGGAAGTGCAAATATTGACGGAATCGTTGACAGCACTCAGTAGATTTGTTTCAAAGGCACCTGAGAAAAATTTCCCACTCTTTGAAGTCTTCAAGAAGACAAAAAAGTTCAGCTAGAATGAGAAGAGTTAGAAAACACATGACTCCTTGAAGGAGCAACTCCAAGGATTGCCTACATTGAGTTCGCCAATATTGGGAGAAACCTTGTATTTGTACTTATCAGTTTCAAAGAATGCAGTCAGTTTGGTTCTAGTGCGACAAGAAGGCCAGAAGTAGATACCGGTATATTACATTAGTATAATACTTCAAAGTGCAAGGAGAGCATACATGCCAGTTGAGAATCTAATTCTAGCTTTAGTATACTCAGCAAGAAGGTTGCGAACCTATTTCCACAGTTATATGATAGTTGTCTATATTGATCACCCGGTCAAGAACATCCTCAATAAGTCTGAAGCATCCCATAGAATGACAAAGTGGGCTTTTGAGTTAGGACAATATCAAATCCAAAGTGGGCTTTCAGGTGAAGATATTTCTCGCCTCTCCTCGATTATAGTTAGAGTGGACGATACGCACCACACAATAACCCTTACCCCTGGGTCACCCTAGACAATCGCCATCATAGATTTCCCCGAGAATAGTAATACACATGGAGAACCAATAAAACTAGCACAATATCCTACAAGCGAGAAATATCAGGATGTCCCAAATATATCTACTAATAATTAGGTTCGTGGCCGAGTCTTGGGTTAAACCTAAAGGCCAACAACATCTAGTTTGTGGGCTAGGTATACACCACTTATATTCTTATTTAATTAGTCATAATATCATTGACCAATGTAGACCTTAAGCGATTCGAATAAGGAGAATGTGCGGTATTCATTCAGCGTTACCATTCCACATTCTGTCTTTACCAAAATAGATGCTATACATAAGAATGAGCACCGGTACCGAGGAAGGGTGTGCAAGGGACTCGTGCTGGGATGGTTTCCAGCAGCACAATAGGGTCTTGGGAGCCAAAAACAATGGAGGGAAAATAATATCACCCGTACAAAGCAGGGAACATGTGTCTATGTTAAATATAGCATCAGATTTCCTAATATCGGTGCCATACAAATGGGGCCCAAAAATGGAGGGTAATTTTTTAGTGTATTCAGCACCAGTTTTGGTCCCAACACCAAATCGCTGCTAAACGTAGTCATGTCGGGGGGTATTTTTCGTTGCTGAAAACTAGTGCATTGTGTCATGTAAGGCACCCGTTTTTCCTCAAACAACAATGGAATAAAAACCAGTGCTGTGTTGAATTAGCTCTCTGGTTGAAAAAAAGATATTAAAAAAATCATTGAAAGCAGTCATACGCAGCTGCTTTTCTCCAAACAGGTACTGGTCTATTTAATGTCAGCACCGGTAATTTTACCGGTGATGCATACTTACAATAAATATTTTCAGTTTTCTCTTGGGTCGGGAAACTGTTTGGAGAAATAACTTAAAGTAGTCATGGTGTTATGGGGTCGGGCCTATCACCCAACCACAAGGCAACCCCATGCCCGCCCGCACGCACGCCACACATATTCTGCGGTCCCGTGCCGCTCAACGTGTGCCTGCGAATCGGTCTCCCCAAACCTTGAGGCACACGCCTCTGGGTCATCTAGTGCCACACCTCTAATTGTTCACGACCCATGATGTTCCCCTCTACAACCACAACGCGTTGTGCACAATGCCCGACCCATTCGTGCTCAATGCCAGGGTACTCAGTGCCCGGTTGCTCGCCAGGCAAACACACTAAGTGTTGAGTCCCAAGTTCCTTGTCCTAAAATTCTTCTCTTTTTCTTGTAATAAGTTAGCTAGTTGCTTGGCTTAGTTAGTTCACGGAGATCCAGGCCTACGTGCCCTTATTTTGGTTTTCCTCCCTTTTGTTCTTATACCTAGCACATGTAATTACTCCCGTACACCATATAAGTGAAGTACAGAGCTACGCATATCCGGTTAGCTTTTTGCAATATATTGATATGGAGCATTTTCTCCCATGCTTTCAGGAATTATATTGCTTTCTTATTGCTTGTGTTATGAAGCCTTGCTCACATTCTGAACTCGTGTATTTCTACTGTGTACTTGGTGAGCTGGGAGAAACTAAGTTGAGTTCGATGTGAGTGTAAAATAGGCGGTAGTCATGACATTCTAGCAGAGCTAGGCCACACGGTTAACCCCTAGAGAGGATTACCCGTGACTGTTGGTATAGAGGCTAAAACAATCCTTGAGCACATAGTGAAAGTGGTCGTAACTATGTCAAAGAATACCGATTGGTTGGGGGACATTGAGAGAGTTTTTTTGGTGAAGAAAAGGGTATGGAAGCCTAACTGACTGTTTGGATTAGATAAAATGGATGTTGCTATTATTAGTAAAGACATCGAGGTGGCCAACGCGAATGTTGCACGTCAGGATGAAGAGATCACTGAGTTGAGGAAAGCTTTGGCATCTCGTGAGTCGGACGTTGCTGAGATGAGAGGCATCATCGAGCAACTTTTTAGAGATGTGCGTGTACTCATGTAATTTGTGGCCAACTTGTTCCAAGGTGGGTGCGGTGGCGGTGGTGTCTGTCCTGTGCATAGACGGAAAGTCCTTGAGCTAGAGAAATATAGTGGGGCGTGACACGCGAGAGCTTGATAACTTCTTGTATGCGATGGAACAATACTTTAAGGTGATTGAAACTAATTTGAAAGCTAAGAAGTAACTGTTGCCACAATGTATTTAGAGGGCTGCGCAATGGTGTGGTGACCCTACCAGGACGCTGAGATAAATGCAGGTTGCCTCGCCATCGACACATGGGATGAATTGAAACTTAAGGTGAAACAAAAATTCATGCCCACCAACGTGAAGTAACAGTCGTTGTCAAGAATCAAAACCCTGACGCAAACCAGCATTATGAGGGAATACATGTCGGGTTTCTAGGCATGTATGCTTGACTTCCGGAGGGGACAAACTCCATGAATTAAACCAGGGATTGAAGTCTTGGGATAGAATCGAGCTAAGGAGAGCTCATTTCACTGAATATAACTCAGTGGTGGCATTCGTCAAAAGTCTTGGTGACTATTGGGGCGGAGGTTCGCAAAGAGTTGATAGGAAGGTGAACGGTTCCACTGTTTCCAAGGTGGGAAATAGTCCGGGTGCTGGTTCTCACAAGGTTGGAGGTAACTTTAGATTCAGCTCGAGCGGAGGAAGTAGCTACAGGCCCAATTCAGGCGCCGAAAGTAATAGAGGAAGCCCAAGTGCAAGTGAGGCTAGTTCAGTTGGGTCCAAACCAAGGTGTTAAGGACAACAGAACGGGAAGGCGACACTTGTGTGTAGGAAGAGCAAAGGTAATCATATTCTTGTTTATTTTCCAATAGAGTAGAGGATCATTGTTGTGTTTCTCGAGAACTCGAAACTAATCAGGGAGGCACTTAGCGAGGCAGTTCAGAAACAGTCGGCTGAGGAGTCTGGGCATGAAGTGGAAGAACCATGCTCCATGGGGGCATTAAATTTATTGTGTAATTCCATGGTGAGATCAATAGAGCTAGGGTGGTTGAATTTGTTAACGGAGCCTGAGAACGACCTGGTGGTTGTTGCAGTGCAAGCAAAGAGGAGAGTTGCAGCTCAGTTAAGCAGAGCGGAGGAGACCACACCAAATTTTGAAAAAACCTGAGATAATTAGTGGGAAATCAATGTGACGGGAAGATGGAGCATTGATGTATATGGAATTGCATGTGAATGGAAAACCCATCCGAGCGATGGTTGACACTGGAGCTAGCCATGCGTATGTCTCCAAAATATAGGCATCAAGATTGGGGCTCAAGTCGGAGAAATATGTGGGCAAGATGAAGGCCGTTAACAATGAATCCTAACCAGTGCTAGGCATTTCGAAGCGATACTTGGTCAAGTTTGCCACCATAGAGACCACATCGGGTTTTCATGTCATTAAAATGAATGACTTCGGGTTAGTCCTCGGCATGGATTTCCTGAGAGATGCATGGATTGTCGTATACCCATTTGGGAATTGCATTTATGTCTTAGGCACTGATCTGTGCACTATTAAAACGACTGCAAAGAGATCACTAGGGGACAAACTCTTGGCTTTGCACCTCATCCAGTGCTTAAGACTAGACGAGGACCGTAGTTCTGCGGATCCTGGTGGAGAGAATAGAAACAAAGGGTCAGAAGGGTCTACACCAGCAATGGGTTTGCCCGATGGATCCGAGGAGCTTTGTGAAGTAATTCAAAAGATTGAGCATGTTATGGGTCGCTTCCCGGCTGCGAGAGCTGGAGATTTTTGGAATAAGGATGATAGGAAGCGTTCTTCGATTGCCAAAAAAATATGGATTCCAAAGATGTATCTACGAGCTGGCACGCCTAATCAAACTTCCCAGTTTGAGTTGGTTTCATTCACATTAGCAACCCCTTGTTGTTCCACAAGGAAGGAGGCAGAAACGTAAATGATGATGATGCGTACCAAACAACATCCTAAGTTGTACATTCCTTTGGTCATCGATCAAGGAGTGGGTGCTATAAAATTATGCTAGCTCAAAACGACACTAAAGAGAAGCTGAAGACCATGGCTTCATGAAAGTACACCAGTGCCAGCAAATGAATCAACCCCTCTATGGAGGTAGAAGTGTACGAGAAGACTGTGGGTAGTGAAGCACCTTGGAGAATTGATGGCTCCAGGGACGTTCGCCGATTTGAGTGGAGGATAATGTTACAGGGTCGGGCTTATCACCCAACCAAAATGCAACCCCATGCTTGTAGGCATGCCAAAAATGTGATGCAGTCCCATGCCACTCAACGCATGCCTACAAACCGGTCTCCCTGAACCGTGACGCACACACCTCTAGGTCATCCAGTGCCACCCGCCTAACCACTCACGGTCCGTGATATCCTTCTCTGCTCTCGCGATGTGCTGTGCACAACGCCCTAGCCGTTCGTACCTAACGCCCATTTTCATAGGGCTAGGTTGCCCGCCAGGCCAGCACACTAAGTGTTTAGTCACGGCCCGAGAAGACATGTCCCAAGCTGCTTGTCCCTGAATTCTTCTCTTTTGCATGTAATAAGTTAGCTAGTAGCTTTTCTTAGTTAGTTTTTGGAGGTTCAGGCATGCGTACCCCTTATTTTGTTTCTCCTTCCTTTTGTTCTTGTACCTATCACATGTAATTACTTCCGTACACCATATATGTGGAGTAATGAGCTACCCATATCCGGTTATGTTTTTGTAATATATTGAAAACGAGCATTTTCTCCCTAGTTATCGGCCCTTATATTTATTTCTTGTTTCTTGTGTTATGAAGCCTTGCTCCCATTCTAAACTCGTGTATTTCCGTTGCATACTTGCCCATGCCTCTCTAAAGGGTTGGTATGTTGGGAGCAACCAAGTTGAGTGCGACGTGGGTGGAAAATAGGCAGTAGTCATGACATTCTAGCACAGCTAGGCCGCATGGTTAACCCCTTGAGAGGGTGACCCATGACACCCGGATAGCTACCTTTTTCTATGTTTGCAACAGTTTTTATTTTCGTCACTAGTTTTTGAACCGGTGTTGCGATTGAATGTAAAAGAGTCACTATTAATAAGGCTAAAGCAGTTGCATTGTTGTCAAATTAGCACCAGTTTTGACCTTTACAACAGATTTATGGTCATTATGTTGGCTCCCATTGAGCGTTTCTTTATGTTCATCAAAACTAATCTTCCATAGGTTTTTTTTATACATTGAAGCTGTTTGTTGAAATGCATGAGTGGAAATTGTTTGATATCTATATCTATATCTTGAATTTGATTGGCTTACATTGAGTGTTTCTTGATGTTCATCAAAACTAGTATGCCATAGATATTTTTATGCATGGAAGGTGTTTGTCGAAATGCCCAAGTGGAAATAGTAGGATATCTATGGAAGGTATTTTTATAAAGGGCTAAGTGGTATTTGTAGGATATGACACAAAAAAATCCATAAAAGAGGATACACATAGCATCCCCATCCACTCCGGACATGCAATCCAACATCCAACAACAAGAAAATAGGTTCATCTTGGAGCAGGAAAAATTAATTGTTGAATTGTATGAAACAAGGCGACATTGGTCGGAGAGAGGAATCGAAGCAGCTCCATCCTTTGAAGAAAATATCTGGGCACTTGGGTAGGAGAAATGGTGTGTCAGGCCTCCAATGTTTAACCTAAGCATAGTGAGTGAGTTCTATGCTAATATGCAGTGTTCTGGAGGTAGAATGAGGCGTTATGTCATGGGAAAATAGTGCCATTGATGATGAATCCATAAACATTTTGTTTGGGTTGGAAATTGTTCCCCTCGAGCAGGATGAATTTATTGCGTTCCAGTACAAGAATGATGAGGATTGGGATTTTTATAAAGCCACAGGACGGGAGATCGTGAGGACGGTAAATATGCCGGAAACAGATGTCGATTTTATTCTGAAACTGAATTGAACAAAGGTTAAAAAGAAGCACCTCACAGGCGAGATGAATGGATGGTACCACTTCGTATCATCCAGAATAGACCCTGTCATAGTGAACACTAAGGTTCACTGTTTTACGCTGGCATATCTGTACGCCATTAAAAAGAAACTACGAAGGAATGTGAGTAGGTGGAAGGTGAACGCTTTAAGACAGGGTATAGAGAAACCAGGTTGTTACGATTTCTACAGGCTCATCTCCGAGCTGTATACAAAAATCAACGTGTCTCACTATCCCCACGACATGTACGGGCAACCAATTAGATTACAACCGACTCATTCTTCAAAAATCCTCAGCAAAATGTGTGTCCTTCTTTGGAATCTCGGGTAAAAGCGTTGGAGGTGGGCGTCCAAAGTCTCCTGACGGAATCACAATATCAAATGGGTAAGATTTTTCAACACTAGTTCCCAGACGCCATGAAAGCAGTTGGAACTTTCCCTACATTTCCAGGCCAAGGGGTCGGGCAGAGCGACGTTGAGACCAGCTCAGAAGATGCAGAGATGTTGGATGAAGAGGCCTTTACTAGATATTATTCATGAATTTCGTTCGTCATTGTCCTAACACTATGGTATTTTCCCACAAATTCTTTGTTTTTTGCAGAAGCAGTGTAATCATTATCCACTACTTCGGGGATTATCATGTTTTTAAATTAAATTTACTAACTTTTTTCACAATTTATAGTCTAGAACAGTATTATACAATTAAAAATTCTATTTACAAAAAATACATATTCCATTATTCCTTTATAAAAGTATACAATCAAAAATTAAATTATTTGTAATTCATTTATTTGGGATATAAAAACAAGAATCAAGTGTTTCAAATCAAAGCTCAATGTCAAACATAGTTTTGGGCAGCACTGCAATTTCGGAAAATGTTGCACTTGTTTTCTATGATAAGTTTTGAGGGTGTTTGATTTACCCAATTAAATAATAATCAATTCGTTATGAACATGAAATACTCAATTTCAGTATTGAATCGCCAATTTTGAGTTTCGCCAATTCCAAGATTCTTGGAAGGGCCTAAGTGCAAAAAGTAAAAACTTTACTCGGAGATCCAAATTCAATTCCGCTTGGATGCAATCCTACATTAAAGGACCCTAATGTCAATTCCTAGAAGAAGTTTTTAAAAAAACTCAAATATTTGGTGGAAATAACCCACGAAGAAAAGTTCTTGTTTGGACATCCTAACTTTTAAATTATTTAGAGTAAGATACTATAGGACATCTACTAGCGCTTTAGCAAATTCTATTAAAACGTGACATTCAATTTTAAACATATAATAACACAAGAATACACAATATGGGGTTATCTGGCTGCTAAAAGGAAGGTGTAATTTAGATTTGGGCAACAATGCTATTTTAACAAAGTTATGATCGGAGGGTTTTCAACTATCCATCAAACACAATTTCAAAACACGATGTCTATTGAATGTTTAATATATTAATTTTTAGTGCTATTGAATATTTAAAACAATGGACAAAAACTTTCCCCCAATAGAGGAGCTTAAATTAAATATTGCAAAATAGTAGCAATGAAACTGAGCACTAGTAAGGTGTGCTGAAATGCCGGTGCTAATGGTTTCTTTGGTTGAAAATTTTGAAAATTATGGTGTACCCGAGGGTGAAATTTTAAATTAAAAAAACCCTTTCGGCACAAGTTTTCCCACCGGTGCTGTGAAAATAATTCATTTCCCGCCCAATACTAGTTGGACCGAAAAGTTTTTAGCCCATTAGTAATGTTGTAGGCATCAGTTTTTTAATCTTTGGCACCAGTTCAGTATACCGGTGCTGTAAATATAATATCATCGGAGTTAAGCAGCTTCACACAATTGCTTTATTGTATTATTGGCACCAGATTATTACAAACAACACCAGTTATTTTACCCGTGCTCATAACTTAGTATATATTTCATCTTCTTGCTCTTGGGTTGGAGAAAAAATAACCTACGCAGTGTCAAGCTACTGCTTCTTACCATTTTAGCACTGGTTCCTTGGGTGAACTCGTACCGGTTTTAAAGTAAAGAAAAACAAACTAGATTTTATCTACACTATTGATTTTTTTCACTTGATTAAATCTAAACCATTAGAACAATTCTTATATAAAATAAATGTGAAACCCTAATTTTAACCAACCTCATTGCCTTCCCATTATCTTCCCTCTACCTCCTCTCCATCTTCTCCCTCCTCTCTCACCTTCTCACCCAATCCCGGCCGTTGCCAAGCCCTCCCTGATGACTATCACGGCGCCGACCATCACGCCACTTTCCGTAACCAACAATAACCCGACGTCGACCACAACGCCGACATGGCACCGACCTGCCTTAGCGACCCCGACCCCCCGCCGCCGCCGACTTTGTTAATATACCCTCCCAACCCGATGACGTCGACACCACTTTGTGAGATTTTGTTTATTTTACGTTATTTGGATTTTGGATTTTGTTCATTCTTATGTTAGAATTTGTTCATTTTATTTGTGAGAATTAATTCATTATGTGATTTTATGAATTTGTTTATGATATTTGAACTATAAATGAATGAGATATAGACTTATAGTCGGTTGTGTTGTTATAGTTCCTTATTAGATGTTTGAACTATAAAAATGTTTATTGTAAAATTGTGTTGTTGTGGATTGAGGCAGTGCCCACAGTGGGATTAATTTGGGATGAACTAGATTGAGATTGGGATGAATTTGTAATTCGGGATGAATTTTTGATTGAGGTTGTATTGTTAAATTGTGTTGACTTTGGGATGAGCTAGATTAAGGTTTGCAGGCCTCGTTTGCTTGTTTTATTGATTTCAAGTTGATGTTTATGCCTAGTTTGTGATGAATTTTGATTTTTCCGTGATGTGTTGGTTGATCTCTATTCATGCAATGTAATCTCACTAAGTAATTCTTCTTCAATTATGGAAAGTGCAGTAACATTTGTACAACTCTATCATTTAAAATGTGGAGATTATGTAGTACATGAGCACCAAGTAGACATGGTGTATTTATTTGTAATGTTTAACATGGTGTGTTTAACATTAAAATATATTTAATGTTAAATACATAGTTTAAACATAGTTATACGCACCATGTTTCCTTGGTGCTTAAATACTGCATAAATTTGACATTTTAAATCTTGTTCTTTGACAAATCGTACCTGTGTAGTAACATTTGCAGAACTCTTTCATTTAAAATGTGGAAATTTTGTAGTATATGAGCACCAAGTAGACATGGTGTGTTTACTTGGAATGTTTAACATGGTGTGTTCAACATTAAAACATAGTTAATGTTAAATACATAGTTATAAAATAGTTATACACACCATGTTTACTTGGTGTTTAAATTCTTCATAAATTTGACTTTTTAAATCTTGTTCTTCAACAAATCGTACCTGTGCAAAAACTTCATGGAAAAAACATTAGTTAGAGGGCACTGCATGCCAACTTATTCTTACTTGCTAATTAATTTCACATAATTAATGATTGAGTTATTTTACACACAATAGATGTCTCCCCCGGCAAGAGGACCGTACAATGGCTAGGAAATAAAAACGTTGTGGACACATTGTGTGAAACTGGGGTGAATGTGTCTTCCGAACGGTTCAATACTTATGTGGACCTTGTGTTTTTCAACCTGTAATTAATTTTGAACATATTTACTTGTATTCTAAAGATATTATGTTGATGATTTCCTTTTTCAAATTTCCTTGCCTAGCATCAATATATGTTATACAATCTATGTTCTTGGCTCTTCTAAGTTTCTTCTGTGATTTTCGCCAATTTTCGATTTGGGGTGGGCCTAAATAAATAATAGGAGGAAATTAGAAATTGAAAATTAAAGCATCAGTTTTACAAATACAAAAACTGGTGCTATAAACATACCTATTCAAAATCCCGAGCACCGAAAATTCATTGACATACCGGTGCTGGGTTATGCAGTTACAAGCATCGGGTTTTTAAGAAATCGTTTCTAGGAAGGAACCGGTGATCAATGTCAATGTACCTAAACAACGATTCAACAAACAACACCGACATCTAAAATACCGGTGCTGAATTTGTATATAGCACATGTTCATCATACTGGTTCTGAATATACATTATTAGCACCGGTGCTGAATTTACCGGTGCTGAATCTACATTACTAGCACTGGTTTTGTATACCGATGCAATAGTAACTATGTTTCAGCACCACCCTACTTAGGAACCGGTCGACTGGGGCCCAAAATACCGGTGCTAGAGGCTTCTGAGACCGGTGCCACATTGAGGTGCCTGCAGTAATGAACGATGTCATTTTGAATTATTGTGAAATTCGTCATGTCTGTGCCACATTGGTTATCTTGTCAACCATACTGATACAATATAATTATATAACTAACGATGGTCAAAATAATTATGGGCCAGTAATTTTTTGGTCCAGTAATATAATAAATTGGCTCATTGAATTAGCCCAACTATATTTCTTATTCTTTTAATTACTTTCCCACTATGGAAAAAAACTTAAGCAGGTCAATCCTAACTTTATATTTGAAGTCGAGTCACAGTTAACCTCACATGAGTCATTAGAAGTCAAACCCTTTGGTATCAATCTATCAACTCCACTTGTCCCTCGATAGGTGTCTTACTTCACTACTAATAAATAAAGTAGATACTGTTTAGATTATAAAAAATCATAATTATATAAATATAAAATTTAGTGTGAGATTCCACTACACTCATCGTATCGTAAATTTTTAGAATATCCATTTTTAGAATTTTTTATCATGCATAATAAAATATCAAACTTATAAAATTATCCATGAATAGTTAAAAAGGAAGAGGTGAGACACTTATAAAGGGACAGAGGGATTACGAAGGTTTACAATTAAAATCGATCCACGGTTGACCTAGCTAATACAATCAATTAAAAGTAGCCCTATTCTTGGCTCACATATTAAAATCAGCCCAATGCTCTTAAAATTACAACTTTGCAGTAATGCATTCTCTTTCTTCCTAAACAGATTTCCTAGAACAAATCAGTAGCATTGGCACTTGGAATATGAACTTTACTTCCTCATAAGAGGAGTAAATGTCAAACCTTTTTCTATCTACATTAGTTTACAAAAGAAGTCAAACTGCTGTTAACCTACCACGAATTGAGTTAGAACTTTTTGCCATCAACATTGGTTTAAAATAAAAGGCGGAGCAAAGTTTGACCTAACACGAGTAAAGTTCGAACAATTTTCCATATACGTTGGTTTACAATAGAAAGAGAATCCACAATTGACCAAACACGAGTAAATTTCGAACCATTTTCCATCCATGTAAGTTTAAAAGAGAAGTCAAGTCATGGTTGACCTAACACGAGTATAGTTCAAACCTTTTGTCATCTATGTCAATTTACAAAACAAGGCACGATTAGTTTGACCTAAGAAGAGTAAAGTTTGAACATTTTTCAATCTACGATGGTTTACAATAGAAGGTGGGACATAGTTGACCTAACACAAAGAATGTTTGAACCTTTTTCCATCTATATCAGTTTACAAAAGAAGTTAACCCATAGTTGATCTAACACAAGTAAAGTTCAAATGTTTTGTCATCTATGTCACTTTACAAAAGAAGACAAGCCAAGGGAGATCGAGCTAACACGATTAATTAAAGGTCCAATCTTTTGGCATTTATTTATCTATGTATGTTAACAATGGAAGTCAATCCACAGCTGACCTAGCTAATACGTGTACTTAAAGATCGAAAATTTTGGCATCGATTTATCTATGTTGGTTTACAATAAAAATTGAGTCATGGTTGAAAAATACGAGTAACTAAAGGTCAAACCTTTTTCCTTCGATATATCTATCAAAGTCATGAAACGGTTGACCTATGATGAGTAGAAGTTAAACCTCGAATTTGGTCTAATTATGTTGGGTGGTGAAAAAATACAACAGTGCACGTCCACTCGATATAATTGAAACCAATAGAAATGGCTTACAGACATCAGACTAATAAATCTCATGGGCCATATTATTTTGTTGGGTTGTCATGGGCCATGTAAAGCCCACGTTCCTGAACCAAAACGCGACTGACATCGGTCACCGATCAGTTGATCTAAAAAGTTTAGTGGGAAAAAAATATTTTGAGTGCCCAAATTTTTGCAAATTTCCCACGAAACCTATCTAAACTCATTTCCAAAAAAACACGCTTCCACCTCCCATATCTTTCAACGCTCCCACCAAAATATATTCCCTCAACTTTCCATTCAAACCATATCAAAAAATAAACAAGTTTACAATCAGATGCATTCAAAGTACACTTTCAAACTACTACAACTACTAAAGATTGAAACATTTCCAGATGCAAATTGAGGTTGTTTTCATCAATTACATGTTTAAATTTTAATTCTTTTAGTGAAATTCTTTCTTTTTGTTATTGCTGAAGGAAATATTGAATCTTTTCATGAATTCTAATGATTATGTTACATGTTATCTAGTGTATAGTGTTGTTATTGCGCATATAATGTTATGTATAACTAATGATAAGTACTAGGCATAGATTAAGGTTGATTCTCCAATTTTTATTTACTTTCGATAGAACATTTCTTGAATATCCGATGTTGATCATCCTACCGGTCAATGCGACCGGAAATTAACCGCGACTGATGTTGCACATGTGAAGAGATATTTTTGTTTGTTAATTTTACAGGGGCAATTAATGCTATGATTAACATTGGTGGAAATTGTGATGTCATGGAAGAAAATATGCAACATAATTGAGGTTGGCAGACCGTAACAGGGGTGTGTACTCAGTAATACCAAGCTAATGTTATTGGTGGAAAATTTATAAAGGCCCATGGACATCCTCGGGAAAACAAGTAGTGGGGTTAGTGTAGTTACAACCTAAGACCTCATTCATCGTAAATTTAGTGACTGGTATCAACACACCATTAACCTTAGTATGGTTATGATTGTTTTTAATCAGTCCTAGATTTGTGTGAAATTGAACTACTTCATCATGGTATACGGGTTCGACTAATTTCAAGAGCTTATCGAATTAGGAAATTTCAAAATATTTAAGAAATGATTTCAATCTCAGAACCAATATCCCAACTAAGCACTACTTTCAGATTCGTACACTTCCGGTGAAGAAAATCGATGTACCTTTGTTCGACTTCGTCGATGAATGTTTTTTGAATCTACCTGGTCTCATCAAAAGGTTCATGAGACCTCATAGATGCATCCAAACTTGACCTAGCTCCTTGTCTCCGTGCCCTTATACCTGAATTGATTTAGTTTTGGTGAATTTTGATCAAAAATTTAGAAACGATAATTTGAGAGACTTGGGGATTTTTGAAATAAATCGTTTGTTTTTTATATACTTTCACTAGGTTTCAAATTTCATTCATGTCCTTTGGTAAGGTTCAAGACACGGTTCTGAACTTGGAAAATGCTTCTAGGTCAGTTCTGAGCTCGTAACACGTTTAATGGGCAAAGAGAAATGGGAGCATTATATTCTTTTTCAAATCCTCATTAATACCCAAAAACCACGCGCAAATTTCCTCTCATTTTCCTCCCAATTTTTTTTCTCCCCCTCCCATTCTTCAAATCCTTTCAATTTATCCAACATTTCCCAAATTTGTCTTCCAAATCATGGGAAACCCTAGCTCATATCGGTATCATCACAATCTTGCTAAATTTTCTAACAATTTTGGAGAGTTTATGTTAGGTTGAGTGTTCCTAGTTAGTTTGTGCTTGACACCATTTCAACATACCATCCATTTGAAGACATGAAGAGTTAAGCATCAATCTCATATTATTTCATTTATTTCTCTAGCATCTGTTGTTCTATTGTTATAAAAAAATTGTTTGAAGGTCATGTTGTACTAATTTGAAATTTTATATAAATTGTGTTGTTGTAGGATTGATAAAGTAAATATTGTGTTGTGCTAGGGTTTTTTAAAATATTGATTTATGATTTAGGGTTTATAAAATAATTTGCGAATAAACTAATTTGTTTAGGGTTTATAAACTATTTTGGGAATATTGATTTTTGCACATTTTTTAGGTAGTAAAATGTCACGAAAAAGGAATCGAGATGAAGTTCCTTCTCTGCAAGAACTCATTGTCGGACATTAGAGTGGAAAATTGCTAGGAAGGAGTTTACCTTGTTAATTTATAATAGGTTGGGTAAATGTTTTTTGGAGGAACGTGCTAAGTGGTTTAGTTGGGTGGGAAAGGTTAGTAGAACGAGGGTAGACATAAATTACAATAATTGGAACGAGGTGCCAAAGGAGTACAAAGACATCCTTCGGATGGAGTTCAAGGTACAATGAATGATATTATTGTGATCCACACAAACTAACATTACTTGTATCCTAATATTATCTATTAAGTTTTGACATGATGGCCTTCATTAATTGAAAATAGAGACCTTTTGAGATCGATGCTCCCAACATGAAGGATTTGAAAAAAACGACCATTAGCATGTTATCAAAGAGTTGGAGAGAGCACAAGTACACCTTATCTAGGGATTACATATTTTCTTATAGGAAAGAAGAAAGTCTATGGTTAACTTAAACACACATTCAACCAAAACGTTGGGAGATACATAAGAGAAGGCAAATGAAGAAAATGTTAGTCCACGTATATATAAGTTAGTGTGTAATTATCTTGACTTTGTCTTTGGTAGTAACTTCTCTATCAAATCCTAACATAGGGGACGGGGGAAGAAAAGAGACAGAATGCCAAGAAAAATGAATACCCTCATCGGAAGAGTCATGGGGGCTATGGTTTGGAGGCCCTCGATTCAATAAAAGAATGCTTGGAAAATGATGTCCAACTTGCAATTGGAAGGGGGGGGGGGATGACCGAGGAGGAGGCAAGATCATCGGTCACAACGATTGATGTGGAGGACATCGAGAGGTGTGATCTATTACTAAGGAGTCATCAAAACCAGGATGATAGATTCAATAAAGCCTTAGAAAATCAACTTGTGGGACGGGTGGTAAGACACACTTGATTATTTAATTTATAGACTTCCAATGCCTTATATTTTTTGAATTAAAAATATTTGTGCCCTCACATATGTAGGAAAAATTGAAATAAGATCAAATAGAAGGGAACTTTGTTCAGACGGAGAAAATTGACAACCTTACCAAAGCTACATGTAAATTGGATCACCCTGGGTGTAAAAGGGCAGTTGGTTGCCTTCGTATCACAAAAAGATGTGTTTGGAATTTCGATGTCTTAGAGTTGGGAAAAACCATCAAGAGTGCACATCTTGCATAAAAAAGCTATTATTGAGACAAGCACATAGAGAAACGATTTTTTTTAATTAGGAGGTTAATCCAGCGCACCGATCTTCCTATCCCGGTGAATTTAGACAACTTTATGCCAATGTGGACTCCTCCATATAGAGGTTCGCGCCGCTCGCTAGGCGAGGTTGAGGTCAACCACAAGGAAAAGCTTCTAGCACCAATGAAAGATGACAACAACCTCGACAAGGTGATCACATCAACACTTAAAAAGGTACATTTTTTACACACGAAATCATTAAAAAATAGAATTTCTATATGGTATTAAAATAGATGTTTTAATTCCATATAGTCATGAAATTTGTGTTAGGTATACATTGATTAAGGCAAAAAAGTTATGCCACTCCACGTTGCCGAGGGAATTTTGTACGCAGCGATGCGACATCATCACACTATACCAATTACGGATGATATTTTTCGAGTTTCATTGAAAAAATTGGTGGGGTTCAACGCCCATTTCCAATTCTAGATAGAAACTATAAAAAAGTGGGTCCCTCACGAGGAATGTTTCTTCTTTGGTCTCGTTTCCTAATTATATGCCGACCTGGAAATGGATCGTCATTCGAAGGATGCTCCCCTGAAGATACCTAAACTAGTTGTATAAGCACCGGAGAAGGTTAGAACTTCGGTCCTTAGGGCACAAGTAAATAATAATTCACCTCAATTTGTTAGGGTGTTGCTCGATTGGTTTACCGAAAACCTGCATAATTCAACATAATTTTTCTTTTGAAATGAGTGTGTTTTTTGGTGATAAGGGAGATATCATCATCTCTTGGATTGACTTCGAAGACCTTTGGAGGTGTGAGCAAGTGAAATAAACTCTAATGTCCCTCTACCTATTGTGAGTATATTCTTGAATCATTTAAATACAAATTTTAGCTAGTAATAAATATTGTATACAAATTGACTATATCTGCAAGAGTCTAGGCCAAAAAGACAAAAAATTGTTCATTGCGCCATATATTGAGAGATGATGGTTAGATACTCATTTCAATTGTCACACTTATTGTAGTCAATTGTTGTTATATCAATTTTCTTTGCAGGGGCCATTGGAGATTAATTTTTATTTTCCCGGAGAAGAAGCATGTTTTTTGGATTGTTCCCTTGCATTTTTAACCCTCAGAATCGTTTGTAAAAATTTTGGGCGCCCCAATTAATGACCCAGTCGATTCAAGTAATATGGCGTTGGAGATAGTCGAAATCAAGGTGTTCTCCTTTATGTTTTTAGTTTTTCTTATACATTTTAATGATTAATGACTACTTACATGGCCTTTGCTCAGCACAAAAAATAAACACAAACTTCAGAGATCAGGTATTACATATGCCAAGTCCATTCAACAAGTTATGGTGGATTACCTAGAAATGGACAAAGTAAGTTTTGAGTGTCATTTTTTGTCGTCCACTTATATTATTGTCGACCACTTACATTGAAGACTCGTGGTCCCATTATTATATTATTTGTCATCCTAATTATCATATTATAATACTCACAATTTTTTCAAGTGAACAACAAGCCGTATTCACGAGATGATATCAAAATCGCAAGAAATTGCTTGGCAAGGTATTTAGTGAACGCCCGATTGGCATCTATTGGAAATCCAACCATGGTCGAATCGTGTAAAATCAAAATTTTAGTGTTATATATATACATATGACGCATAGTGTGTGGAATAGAATTTGCAAAATCTCTTTTCCTATTTATAGATTGTTGCTTTGTTAGCGTAACCTATAGCTTTTAGTTAGGTGGCTAGATTTACGAAATCATTTGTTTTGGGGAATAAAATTGGCTAGATTTCTATTCCTATTTGAAAAATGGTGCTTCGTTAGCGATCATTGAATGGATTGAAGCTGTAATATGAGGCTTTTCTTATGGCCGGTTTTTATATATTGGAATTTTATGTATTTATCTCTCTCCATGACGGAGTTCCGAGTCTGAAACTACTGTCCGACTTCATGTACAAGGTGTTCATGAAGAGCCGATATTTCACTTCCAAACTTGGAACTATAGGTTAGAATAAAATCTATTTTAACACTCTAACACGTCAAATTACAGTAACAGGGTAGAAATTAGACATGATTTAGGAACTGCTTGCAAAGATCGAAAAATTGATCCATTTTAGGAACCTATTTCATGTTCCAAAATCAAAACTCTATAGCTATCCTCGATGATGCTTCAGAAGTTCTGAACTGTGGACTCCAGTTATGAGATCAGAACTAGATGGAATACGGTTCCTCCACAACTTTCAAAGTCAGAAAATAACCAAATTTTAAGACATCATTTTAAAGGAGGTTCCTATAATCTCTTTTGATCGGTGACGATCAAAGGCACTACTAGAGAAATCATCTGGAAAGTGATTTCTATGGTTCAATATAACCGCCTTTAATAGGGTATCCTCCACTAGTGGATGTTTTAATTTCAGTGTTCGATGCTTGTGAAGTTTTCATGCATAAGTATGAAATTAATGTTTAGTTTTCTTGTTTTGATTATGTGTGATATCTAAGGATTTTTTTTACGATTTGTGCTATTTTTTTGTTTTTGTTGTTTCTTAGATGTCTAAGAAGACTTGCTCACTTATGCTGTAATCAAGAAGGAAAGAGGATCTATAAGTTATCTTCTTTTTTAGCTGTGATGTTTGTGGTTCTGTTTTTGATCTTTCATGTTTAACCTTTTAAGTATTGTTATCTGGGTTGGTGTTATGTTTTAATTTCAGTGTTCGATACTTGTGGTGTTTTCATGTTTAAGTATGCAACTGATGTTCAGTTTGTTGTTTTGATATTTTAGTGTTTGTTGTTGATGGTTTTAAATTTTAATATTGATGTTTAAAATATTGTATTTGATTTTTCTTAATGTAGTTGTCAGTGATGTTATGTGTGCTATTTTGATATTTTAATTTCAGATATTGATGTTATGTGTGCTATTATGATATTTTAATTTCAGATATTGATGTTTTTATTACTGTATATCATGTTTCATGTTTATTTCACAGGAACATTTTCCAAGCTAGAGCTCTATAATGGCATTGATCAGATAATAAAAAAAATGCTATGAGAAATCATACTATTGAAGGTGTTCCCTTGAACAGAAGATCGGGGCAAACCCTTGTTTTTTTGCGTTAGTGGAATAGAAGAGCCATCCTCTTCAAAACCATCAGTAGAGAAGGCAAGTCTGTGAATAAGCGAGCAACGAAGGGAAACAAGTTGAAGAGAAAATTTGAATTTGATTGTTTGGGATGTATTGTTTGAGAATGATGTTTTAAAAATATTGGTTTATTTGTAAAAGTTGAGGCATTGGATTGTTATTGATGCTTTAGGTTTATTTGGATTTTTTTCTTCTGTTTTTATGTAAGCATTATATTAGGGCATTTGAATCATTTCGTAATGAATGATCTCTAACAAGTTATTTCCAATGCAACAACGGTAGAATGTATAAGTGCAGTGGACCATATGAATATCTTGTTTGAATCAAAATCTTCATTAGTACTTTTTTTTGTAAAACATCAAACAAAGAAATTGAACCATCACAATGTAATAGTGTAACATCACTGTATGACTGTAAATAATAATCAAATCCCAACAAGCTAATTTTAGATGAACCGAGCATTATGTGTATTTTAATTTTGTATTGGATGTTAAATTATTATTTTTTGGAGGTTTAAATAATTATATTTGATGTTTAACTTTTTTTTGTTTGATGTGTATTTTAGTTCTCACTCAACATTAAACTATTCTAATTTTTTTTATGTTTAACTATAATCTAGTTTTTTTAGTATATTTATTTGATATTTAACTATTTTATTATTATTATGTGATGTTTATCTACTCCCTCCTTCCCATCTCAAATTGCACAGGAATCGTTATCACACTGTTCAAGAAACATGTTTGACCATTAATATGTTTAATTACGATAATAACGACAAATAAAAAGTTGATATTTAAAACTACTTTTTACGAAGAATTCAAATATATCACATATATTTATATTGTTACTCATATATCTATTCAAATATGCGGTCAAACTTCGATAGAGAATAGTGTCCAAGAAGCAAGTGTGCAATTTGAGATGGGAAGGAGGGAATATTTTATTTTATTTTAGAAATAGTTTTTAACTTTCATTTTTAAATATTTTAATAGGATGAATTATTATTTGGAGGTGAAGTTTTAGGAATTAGGCCTAACACAAGACAAAGCAAAAATAATCAGAACCAAAATAATTAAATTGGATCCACAATCAAAATCGAGTTTACTCGATGGGTACCCAATCTATCGTGAAGAATTTACCGGCGGCAAAGATGAAGAATCCATTCGTATTCTCTAAGGATAAATTAGAAGTAGCATCGGAGGCATCTTTCAGACTATGATTCAGTAGAAGAGTTCTTAAAGGACAACAATGGCATGGTGCCAATTAAATACTTCTACAGAGAAATCAAGTTGATGAATACCAATTTTAAGGTAAGATTAAGTGAAAGAGTGTTTGGATGTGTATACAAAGACAACTTCTGATTGCCGTGAAAATGTTGAATGAACCAAAGGTCACCGTTACTCTCCAATGCCGTTGAGATTGCGAATTCGATGGCTACGCAACGATTTTTTCTCCGGTGAGACAAATCGATGGCCATCATTGTGAGGGTTAAACCCGGCAATACGAATTTGAGGCATGGGTGACGAATTCTTCTCCTTGTCGTCGGAGATTCATCGACCGATCACAGGGATGACACGGAAACCGGGGGCATAGGGAAATATAGGAAAGCAAGCGCCATCACCGGAGACTGTGGAAGAAGGCGCCGGTGCCGGAGACGGTTGAAGAAGATGAGGGTTTTTATAATTTTATTAGTTATTTGCAAATCAGTCCATAAACTTCTGTTAGGTTTTTAAAAATACCCCGAAACCAAAGTATTAATTATTTAGCGCCCAAATTCAAAATCTTACTATTATTACATTTCCCTATTTTCCCCCTAATCCCTGATCTCACAATAAGACTGTATCGCAGAGTACGGATCTTTTATTAAAATAATATTTATATTTAACCATTTAAAATTTAGTTAGTAAGCTAACTTTATTTTTCCATATAATTCCGTGAAGATGGTCTCCCCTGAAACTAACTTTACGATTGTTACATGTGTAATGAGTTCCGTCACTACTCTCTAGTGTTCATACATGTCCCTCTTTAATATTTTAATAAAGAATATGAAATGAAATGAAATGAAATGAAATGAAATGAAATGAAATGAAAACAAAACGAAACAAAACGAAACAAAACGAAACAAAACCAAACTCTATGGGATGGGTACAATCAATTGGGACAAGACAGTAAAGAAAATGCCTACTTCTGTTGATTAATGATTATACTTTTGCGTTCTAAAAAAAAGAAGACTTTTACACCCCATGACGACTTTATTGCACAAAAACACATTAGTAAAACCAAGAGAAGGGTGCTCGCAATGAGAATCATTTAGTGTAGTTATTCTTTTCTCTATTAATGACACACTTTTTAATTTGAGATATATTTTTATATTAACACCTTTTAATTACCTTAAGTTTAAGGTTTTTAGATCAATAATTTTACTTTTTCTTCTTTTAATTCAATTTTATCCACTTAATTAGCATCTCCTTAATTATAACATCTAAAAGTGATATGCCATTAATTGAGAAACAGAGAGAGTACTTTACTTCTTTCCAACATTTTAAATTTTTGCACACAAATAATTATATATATTGAAGTAGTAAGGAAAGTAAGGAAGTGATATAAGTTAGATAAATTTCATTAATAAATGTAAACTCAAAAGAAATAGAGACTTGAATTGAGATAAATGAAAATAAAATGTATAAATCGTGGTTCATATTCTCACGCTAGTAAACAAAACTGCAAAGTTCCTGCTACCTAACGGCCATTAACGACTAATTTTGGCCGAAAATTCTTCCATGGCGGAACCTCCACCGCCAGGGGGGACAAAAACCTTCCTCTCTGCTCTCACCTCTTGCTCAACTCCCTTATGCTCTCTTCCAAATAACCCCAATCTTAATCCAAAGAGGGAGTATCTCGGTGATATGGCTTGTCTGTACACGGATGAACAGGTCCAATTACTCTCATCTCACTACTCAAACGCTCTGATCGGAAAGTTCAATCGAGGTCGCCCGACAATGGAGCAATTGGAACTAGCTTTCAAAACTGTTGGTTTTCAAGGCCGATACCAACTGGGCTCAATTGACTACAAGCATGTGCTGATCCGCTTCGATTTGATGGATGATTTTCAGAGATGCTGGATAAAGGGGATGTGGATTTTCAATGGATGTCCGATGAAGGTGCTGCGGTGGACTCCTGATTTCTCCCCGACTACTGAATCCTCAATCGTTCCACTATGGGTAACTGTTCGTGACATCCCTATTTTCTTCTATAACATGGGTACAATTGAAGATTTAGGAAACACCATAGGATCATACATCAAGATGGATGTAGCTACTGAAGGCCTTACCCGCCCTTCTGCTATTAAATTATGTGTGGAATTTGATCTCCTCAAACCCATGAAACCTATTATCAGACTAGGAACAGAAAAAAAAACCATGTGAAATGTAGGGTTGAATATGAAAATGTTCCATCCTACTGCAGTTATTGTTCTGTGATAGGACACCCTGATAGATATTGTAAGTTCAATCCTGTTATGCAGCCTTCCAAATATCCTGCTCAGCATAACACTGCTAGAATCCAAGATCCACCCATCTCCTCCCAACAATGGATACCCACTGGCAATAAACTATCCCATCCCCCATCCATCCTTGATGAGGTGGATGCTGATCTAATACCAGAAAAGATGGATGTTTTAACATCAATAACTGCCATAACTAATCCCCTATCCAACCCGGTAATTTATGGACCTGATACTCCGCCTGAAGGGATGCTAGTGAATGCTCCAATCACCTCTGTTTCGATGACACACAATGCTACTTCTGCTTCTGATCATTTGCCTGAGACTGCAACACTTAGTCCTAGCCTTTCTTCTACACCTGCCAATGCTGGTTCTGAGGCTTTGGCTTGGCCTGTGACACCTGTTGTATCCCCTCCAAAGACCTCGGAGGAACTCCCGATTACAGCTGCTCAAACACAACTAGAGAAGGAGTGTACACCTACTAAAGTAACAAAACAAACAACCACTGGTTTCTCTGAGCCTGTCAGAAGGAGGCATCATGGATATGCACAAGATGATATCCAGGTTGCAAATAGTAAGGTATTCTTCCCATATAGTCCTTTCATTGCTGCTAAAAATTTTCTTCACTCTCAGCAGAGATCGGAGCACAACAGATTTCTCCTGCTTGATGAGACCAACTTGACAAATGTGACTCAGGTAAGTAGAGTCATCTCACAGTCTCAACTGGGTGATCAGGTTAGTAGCACAAATCCTGCTAGTAAACCTACTCAAAAGAAGAAGCCAAAAAACCAAACTGATAACTATTTAACACAGTTAAATAGGATCATGACCAGGTCAAAAAGCCACTCCAATGTGACTGATGTCTAGTACAACTTTGAAATTAAAATTCTTAGTGTGGAACATTAGAGGTATGGACTCTTCCATACAGAGACTATCTACTCTAATATCTTCACACAAATTTGACCTTATATGCTTAATTGAGCCTATGCATGACAACTCACAATGTGAGTCATACAAAAGTTTATTGCACTTTGATAAATGTTTGCATGTAACCAGTGGTCAGATTTGGTTATTTTGGAACAATGATTTAACTTTATCTTCAATTACTGATAATGAACAGTTTCTCTCAGTCCTCATAACTAGCCAAAAAATGAATAATGCAATGGAGGCAATTTTTATCTACGGTTTGAGAACCAGGAAGGGAAGGAAAAAATTATGGAGTGACCTTAGCTCTAGAGCTAGAAATGCAACAGTTTACATTGGTGATTTCAATGCTATAACCTCAGTAACTGAATATAAGGGCCATTGTTCTCCTAATTTGGGTAGTATTAGGGATTTTAATGAATTTATTGAGGGAAGTGAACTGGAAGAAATTTCTACGGTTGGTAACTTTTTTACATGGACAAACAATAGATTAAAAAAACCAACCATTCAGAGGCTGGACAGAGGTCTTTGCTCTACTGAGTGGAGCTCTAGATTTCCATCATCATCTATTCAAGTGCTTAACAGAAACACATCTGACCACAACCCTTTGTTTCTAACTGTAGGTAGCTCTATTCAGTCTACCCCTAGACCTTTTAGATTTCTCAATGCTTGGTACAAACGGTCGGATTTTAATGAAATGGTACGACTTAATTGGTTGCTTCCTATCTCAGAGTCAGGGATGTTAGGTTTTTTCCTTAAAATGATCAGGTTGAAGAAGGCTCTTAAAATTTGGAATTCGGATCATTTTGGGAATGTACATGAAAATGTAAGAAAGGCTGAGCAGGAGTTAGAGTCACAGGAAATACAGTATGACCTGAACAACTCCCCTACTGAGCTTATTAAGTTCAAAAAGGCAAAAGCCTCTCTTCTTAGAGCAATTAAGGAACAAAAAAGTTTCTGGAAACAGAAATCTAAAATTAAATGGCTTAGGGAAGGTGATGATAACACACAGTTTTTCCATAGGTGTGTCAGGGAGAGAACTTGCAGACTGAATATTACTAAGATCAAAGGTAGTGATGGTAGATGGCTAGATGAACCTACTGATATTGAAACTGAGGCCATAAAATACTATCAAAATCTGTTAACTAATGATACTCCGGATAATGGACATTTCCAGTCTCATTTCCTGAGCAAAATTCCTAGGATCATTCAGGAAGATGATAATGCCAGTCTCATTAAACTGGCTTCTTTAACAGAGCTAAGGAAGGTAGTTTCTGGGCTCAACAAAAATAGTACACCAGGTCCGGATGGTTTTACTTCTAAATTTTTCATCAAATCTTTTGATATTATTGCTGATGACCTTCTATCTGCTGTAAATGATTTCCTTTCTGGCCATGATATTCCCAGAGGTGTTGCTAGCACCTGGATCACTATTATTCCTAAAAATGAAACACCTACCACTTTTGATGATTTCAGACCTATAAGTCTTTCTAATGTATTGAATAAAATTTGCTCTACATTACTGATGGAGAGACTTAAACCACTTATGTCTAAAATCATCTCTCCCCATCAGACCGCTTTCATGAAAGACAGAGACATCTCTGATAATGTCATCTATCTCCAAGAAATGGTTAGATTTTTAAATAGGAAGACTACACACCACAACTGTATAGTTAAGTTAGATCTTAGGAAGGCGTTTGATAGAGTAAAATGGTCTTTCCTGTCTAGGGTTCTTTTCAGATTTGGTTTCCATGGACAGTTTGTTTACAACATATTAAAAAACCTTTCTCAAGCTTGGTTTTCAGTACTAATAAATGGAAAACCAGTGGGCTTCTTCCAGCCGTCAAGAGGTATTAAACAGGGTGATCCCCTCTCTCCTTTTCTCTTTAACATCTTTACTGAAGCATTTACAAGGAGTATAGCTTTTGTTTTTGAAACTGGAAAGTTATTGTACTATGATCTCCCTGTTACTGCTCTAAAAATTTCCCACCTTAGCTATGCTGACGACACTGTGGTTTTCCTTAAATCCAACAATAACACTCTTGTTAGATTTAAAGCCTTCTTGGATGTTTTTGAAGAAACAACTGGTCAGAAAATCAACTTTCAGAAAAGTGAAATTTTTATTAGCAAGCATGCTAGCGTGTCACAGGTTTCTCACATTAAAAAGATTTTAGGCATGAAAATTGGATGCTTTCCCTTTAAATATCTTGGAGTTCCTATTTTTGAGGGAAGAGCAAAAAATAGTTATTTTCAGCCATTGATTGAGCAAATTGATAAAAGGCTTAAAAACTGGAAAAATAAATGGCTTTCTACTGCAGGAAAAATAACCCTAATTCAATCATGCATTTACTCTTTACCTCAACATGTATGGTCTGTCATTAAACCTCCAAAACGGATCATTAAGCAAATTGAAAAAAGGATGAGTATTTTTTTCTGGGGTGAGACTGAATTCAAGCCTAAAAAAACTTGGAAAAAGTGGGATGATTTATGTTTCCCTATTAACCAGAACGGACTAGGTTTTAGATCAATTCATACCATCATTCAAGCATGCTCTGTAAAACTGTGGTGGAAGTTTCAAACTGCACAAGCTCCTTGGACACATTTCGTTGCATCTCTGCCTAGTTCTTTTAAATGCTCCCAGAATTGGAAAAGGATTTGTTTTGTTAATTCTTGGTCTGAATCTCACACCAGAGTCATTCATGGTAAGGGCAGCTGTAATTTTTGGACTTCAGATTGGCTAGATAAGGGTCCTATCATGGATCATTGTGACCCTGGCCTTACTTTCATACCTGAGGATTGCACGGTTGCAAATTTCTTCTATAACAGAGACAATTTCTTACCCCAACTTATTCCCATACTCAATCCTGAAATTGTTTTTCTGTTGCAGGATTTCAGTTTGTTTCCTCACAGGGAGGATAGACTAATTTGGAAACTGGAGTCCCGGGGAGTTTTCTCTTTCAAATCAGCATATACACTGCTCAGGGAACAACGAGGTACTATTGATTCCATTCATCATATTTGGAACCCCAAGCAAGAAAAAAAGGTTTCAGTTTTTATGTGGAGAATGATCAACTCCTTGCTGCCTTTTGACAATATTCTGAAATCTATGAAACTTAACCTTCCATCTAAATGCTGCATGTGTGAAAATGAGGACTCTCTAAATCATTTTTTCAACTCATGCATTTTTGCGTTGAAAGTCTGGAAAGTCATTCACAATTTTATGGGAATTGCAGAGAGAAATTTTTCCTCACTGTGGGAAAGGTTATCTTTTTATCTCACATTTCCTGGCCTCTCTAATTTCCATAACTTGCTCTTGCGTTTGACTCCTTCTATCACATGCTGGAATCTATGGAAGGTAAGAAATGGATGGCTGTATGAAAATGTCAAACCTAACACTCATACAGTCCTTAATCAGATCAGGGTTCCATTAGATCCTAAAGTCTAAGAAGACATTAATGATCAAGAACTGATCATTTTATTATGCTCAATGATTAAAATTTATCAAAAATTAGTTTGATGATCATAGTTCGATGATAAACAATAAAAAAAATGGGGGGATTTTAATGTATTTTTTCTGGAAATTTAATTAATGATATAAAACTATTTTCATCTTTGTTTTAAAATTGTAATGCTAAACACGTGCACAATGATCATATGTTGAAGGCACCAAAAATGCACGTGCCAACTAAATAGGTGCAAGCATGGAAATTAAATTAAATTTTAGCCTAAAAAAGTGCAACTCCCGGACCCTTAGTAGCTTATTTTGGTTTTTGTACAACATTTCATTATCTTATATAGTTTTACTCTAATTCTTATTTAGCCCTTCATTAAAGATATTAAACCTAAATCATACATGAACATGCAAAATATAAATAGACATACTCACCGTGCATTACATATGGGTCAAAATCATCATCTTCGACTATTATTTTTCAATTTTGTTAAAATATTTCTGTACAGATGTATTTTATGTCATCGCCAGCCTTCTTCATCCCTTAACCCATTCTCCGATTAAGTTCATGGAAGAAATAATCAACCTATACAATGGTTTTTATAAATCGCATTTACAAATTTTTCTACAAGGAAATTCGTAAGTTGGGTTTGAAAACGTTAAATGGAAAAAATATTGTTAATGGAAAAAACATTAAGTTCTATGATTAAAAATGTTGAAATTTAGTTTAATGACCATAGTTCGATGATAAAAATAACAATAAAAATAACGGATTTCTATATATATTTTCCTTGAAATTAAATTAAAACTAATTTCACCCTTGGTTAAAATTCAGTGCCATCACATGCAAAATGATCAATGCGGAGTACACCAAAGGTGCACGTGTCGAATAAATATGTGTAAAATACATGAGAATTAATTAAAACTTTAGCCTAAAAAAGTCCAACTCCCTTAGACAGGGTTATTTACTTACTGACGTCTAACAACGGAGCCATCGTATGATAATTTCAACGGAGGTTCAAGTCCAACTTTGTTATTCATACTATGTTAGACGGAGGTTATCTACTTACTGACGTCTAAAAAATTTATGGAGCCATTTATCGTTAACCCAACTACCAATACACATGTTCCGAGTTTGGAAGATAGGATAGATGACGGTTTCAAAGAAAAAATACATTGTCGTTGGGCAAAAAAGTCATTAATGATGATTCCTACATTGGACCGTCAACATTCTTCTTCCTCTAACTCATTCTCTGATAAGATTCACATATTAAATACTAAATCTTGGAAACGATTTTTATAGAATTCGCATTTGGGGTTTTTCTTTGATGGAAGTTCAAGGTTGGGTTTGAAAATTTTAAATGTAAAAATGGAGGGTTTGTTAGGTTCTGCCTCATTTTTCCAATTCACCTCTATTAAAAAAATATCAAAATATTGTCTTAACTTTTTGTTCCACTCAACCCTAAAGTCTAAAATGACGTCAATGATCAAGAACTGATAACTTTATTAAGTTCGATGATTAAAAAATGTCAAAAATTAGTTTGATAATCATAGTTAGATAAAAATTAACAATTGAATACTGGGGTATCTATAAATATGTGTGTGTATATATATTCTAGAAATTAAATTAAAGATTTAAAACTAAAATTATACATGTTTAAAAATTTTAGTGCCAAACACGTGCAATATGATCACATGCTGAATGCACACCAAAGACAAACGTGTCAACTAAATACGTGCAAAATACATTAAAATTCATTAAAATTTTAGCCTAAAAAAGTGCAAGTCCCTTTTGTTGTCGTTGTTTGCGCAACATTTGATTTTATTATAGTGCCACTTAAAATTCTGATTTAGCCTTTCATTAAAATATTAAGGCTAAACTGCATGTGATTGTATTGCAAAATATAAATGAATAAACTTACCGTGCATTACATATGGATCGATTCAGATTTTTCGGTTTTGCTTGGTATTTTATGCCATTGGCAACCTTCTTCTTCATTGATCTATTATCCTATTAGAATTACAGATTAAATAATCAACCTGGGCAGTATTTTTATTAAATTTGCATTTGGGATTTTTCTTCGAAAGAAGTTCAAGGGTTGGGTTTGAAAATGTTAAATGAAAAGGGATGGTTTGTTATGCTCTGTCTCAATTTCCTCCCTCCACATCTATTGAAAGCAACAAAGTACACTCTTGACTTTTGGTTCCATTAGATCCTAAAGTCTAAGAAGATGTCAATGATCAAGAACTGATTATTTTATTATGTTTGATGATTAAAAATGGCCATAATTTAGTTTGGTGATAATAATTTTTAAAATATTTAGTGCAAAATGATCACGCGCTGAAAGCGCACGAAAGACGCACATTTCAATTAAATACGTGCAAAATACATGGTAATTAATTAAAATTATAGCTTACAAAAGTGCAACTCCCTTAGTTGCTTTTGTCTTTTGATATGTGTCAAAAATATCATTTATTATATTTTTCTTAGTTTAGTATTTTTAGAAGTTTTTAACATTATACTCTTTTTACCATTGGATTTTTAATGAGGTAGTGTGCTCATATTTAGAGTTAATTTAGAAATATTGTAATTTAGGAGTTTTGATTTGATTAGAATTAGATT
>JAULKM010113530.1:0-22445 GCA_032355605.1 Rubia tinctorum | reverse complement strand
TCGATTATATCGTATTGTTCATGATAATATCTCGATTTAGTTGTTTGACTCGATATTTTTTCTTGATCTGGTTGTACAGACCGCTTGTTTATGATTTTCTTCATATTTTCCTTTTGGGATTCCAATTATCTGGATTCATCAATTTGTGTTTTTTAAGGTATTTACAGTTTGGATAACATTGATCTTGGTTTAGATCAAGTGGTGTTGCTATTAAAGAAGATCCTTGTTTGGTGCAATAATAGATGTTTGATACACTCCTCTCCGCCAAGTTATATGATTTTCGCAGAAAACAAGTTAATATCATTTAGGGCGATTTTACATTTTTATTGGATTTTTAATCTGTAAAAGTACATACAATAAATTTTGTTGACATATAATTTAGATATCGTTGCAATATATTGATTATTGCTAGAGGCTAGTTAGATTGAATGTCAATTCCGGTCGTTGTATTCGCCGTTGGGCACTTTTCCCATTATTTATGAACTATGATGTTATAAAAGGAATTCATAAATGATTTGTAATGGATAACTAGAAAATTTTAAATGGAATAACCGCGGATAATAGAGTTCATGAATTTATATTAGTATTAACATTATACTAATTTTTCCCGTTAAAGCCACCAGTTATGGTAGGGGGTTTGGCATGGACCTCTACCAGATTATTATAATAAAATTTAATTAAAAATAATGAGGGTTAATACCTTACCTCAAAATCTTTCGGCACCTCTCTACATTTTCCTAGTCAATTCGAGTCAATTCTAAGGTGCTCGAATATTAAAAAAATGAAAAGAATTTTTTACATCAGAGTGTTTAAGTTCACAAAGTGTTATTGAAATTTGGTTTTACCTAAATAATTCAATAATTACTAACGTGTTCCAATATGACCTATCTAACCAAATATGCAATAAAGTAAAATATGAATACACAAGACTTGGTTACGCAGTTCGGTGAAATTTGCCTAAATCTGCGGGGCCTGAATCAGAAAGATACAGTACAAAGTACACCATACAATTATTCTTATTTTTATCTAATTCTAGTACCTGGATTTTTCAGGCTCCCCTTCCTAATGATCCGTCTTTATCAGGCTCCCTTTGACCTTGAAACTTCTCGACGCTTGATCTCCTCCTCCTGAGGAATCAAGTATATGATTCTGAACTAATCAACAAGTTACAATATGTTGGAACATATATATTCCGGCTCTCGCAATACTCTCGGAAAGATAGAATACCTGAATGCAGATTTTCACTGTTAAGTTCTTGAGTAATACAAGCGTGATGTCCTCTATTTATAGTCCATGAGTAGATTGGAAATCTCCAACTTTGTCTAAAAATATTCTGATTATATATCTACTTCTGAATAATGTCATAATCCCTTGAACATAGGGATTTTCCTTATCTCATCATATTCATTTAAACAAACAAATATTCCATAAATAAAATTCCTTAAGAATAGAGATTTTCCATTAATCCAATATGCTTCAATCACACGCATAAACAATATTTCAAAAATCTTCAATCTTCCATAAGACAATATTCACACATTATTCTTCAATCGGTTAAAACCTCAAAAGCTCCAGTTATCCGTATTTTCCTCCATGGAAAGTTTTTCTTTTCCAAATTAGTTCACAAATTCTAATTAATTAATAAATGTACATCATGTGACTTTTAATCTCCTCTTTTGGTATTGTGTGAACTCAATCATTTTGAAATTAAAAATCATAAAGAAAAACTTCCAACTTCATAACATAAGAATTCCAGAATTCCAATAATTCCACAAAAATTATCCAAAATAATATTATTCCCACGGGGCCATGAATATGCCAAAGGCAACAAAACACAGAAAATAAACAAAAAGGTTCAAGTAAATTTGCTCCCCCTAAAACCAAAATCTGATCAATGTTGGAACATAACCAGAGCAAGAATCTTCAATCTTGTTCGGGAGCAGCAATCTGTGCCTCCAATTGAGCCTTTTCCACTTCAATCTTGACTTTTTCTACCTCCAATTAAAGCAGCCATCAAGATAGTCAGAGGCCCTAACTTAGCATCCATGGTTGCAATTCTGGCCCTTTTCTCATCTACAACTGAACTTGAGCCTTTAGGGTTCCAAGGGAGGTCTTTTACTTGTCTCATCCCAAATGTATTCGGCAGAAGAAATTTAACTCCCACAATCTCATCTTCTAATATGGCCTTCACCCTTTCACTCATAACCAAAGCAGAAGTAAGACAAGGATATACCAGTGCATGCTAGGCTTAGGGGATATAGCTTGCCTCAAAATGCTCTGTTGTATGAACAACCCCGGGGTAACTGAATTCTGTGTTCTAACATAGTACAACAACATTGTCATTTTCTTAGCGAGAGCAGTTGTGTTGGTGGATGGAATCCAACAGCTCACAACCATCAAATATAAACCAAATAAACTGGAGGACAATCAGGAGTCTTGGGCGTGTCCAGTAGTTATTCATTCAGTCTTATATCCACCAGAAATCTCAGACAAAATCTGGTCATCTGTGACCCTAACTCCACGGAAAAGACCCCATTAAAATATGGAGTTTTCAACCCAAACAACCCATTAATCTTCTTAGGAGAAAAATTGATCCCTTTGTCTCTCACATAAACTCCGTTAAACCAGTGGGAATACTCCTCAAGATTTCCATCCATCATGTTCGAATATACCTCACATACCAACTTCTTATTGTAGTCTTAATATAACGTGTTGGTGTCTGCAGCCCAAGAAATTCTAGAAAATATGAAAATCCACTCTCCTTTTATGAACCGAAGTCTACTAGTCTCTCAGGGATGTTTTCCTTTGAGAAAACACCTTTCCCATCTCCTCACAATCATCATCATAGAAAATTTCTCAGAGAGCATCACTTACAAATGGTGCTGGTAAGATAGATTTCTTCTTTGGTGAAGGAGCTAGTGTCTCCTTCTCGCTCCTCTTTGAAAGCTGGGATGATTCAGGTGCAGGCTCCTTCCTCTTGGACTTTATCAATCTGATTTGGATAAATTCATCCAGTACCACATCAATGCAATAGGTCAGATCATCCCCATGTGTTGGAACATGATCAACCTGTGTTCCAACATTGGCCTGCTCAGTAATAGGATCATCTCCTCCTATCTCATCCACTTCTGGTTCACCTTCATAGGCTGAGATATCATCATCCATGCTTTCTTAAATCCCCATATCAACACCTGTAAACCCCTGATCAGGTTCATCAATTTCCATAGCTTCGGTAAAATCTCTCCCTGCTCTCTATGTTGAAACATATTTGACACTCTTCTTATCATCACTGTTCGGTACAACAATCATAGAAGGTGATCTTAGTAGTGCATTCCTCTTTTAAGATCTATGATTATGGGGTTTTATTGAGGGAAAACTTCCATATTTTTTCAACTTCTTCTCTTTATGTTTAGATTTTTCTGACTTAGGCATCTTTAACTCTTCAATCTGAACACATCTAGGGCTAGAAGCAGTGGAATAAACTGTAAAACAATTCCTCTTCATCCTGCTTAGTAAAATCACCGTTAACCAGCTTGGGACTACACTTTTCAACCATCTCAATATCATCAAATTCTCTAGTTAATAATTCATCCATATCCACCTCAAATAACTTCCCTTTAAGGTCTCTAAGCTCTGTCAAATTTATAGCCAGATTATTTAATTTATGCCAATACAAACACTTCAACACAAGCTTGAACTCCATATAATTGAATTTAATAATAGGAGCACTAGAAAAATCAGGGTTTGTTACCTTAGGTTTGTAGGGTATAATCATGAGTGGACGACATGACCTCTGAGCTCTTCTTTTGAACGGCACAATAGCTTTGCATGAATCATCTTAAGTTCCTTGTTCGACCATTGTAGTTTATGAACTTCAGAGTGTTTGCATCAAGGAGAATTTTCAGTGGTAGAGGGCATGTGTTCAACACAACTCAAAATCTCAATACTGTTGTGAGCAAGAAAAATGATCATTACTCTTTTCCACCTTTTCCTTTCCCAAGTAAAATGATCATTACCCTTTTCCACACTTGTCAACTCATGTCACAACTCCTTAAACTTCCACCATAGCTCTCCTTCTTCAATTTTTTGTTCACATTTTCTTCTTCATATTTTTTTGTATTTTTCTGAATTTATATGCACAAGTAAAAAAATACTAAGAACTAAATAAAAGCTAATGAGAAAAAATACATCAAAATCGACATACACCTAAGTGTTGTCTGAGGAGCTCAAAGGTTGCAGTGTCTAAAGTTTTTGTAAAAATATCCACAAACTGCTCAGATGTTGAAACATAGGCAACCACAACTTTCCTTTCAACTAGATCTCGCATAAAATGATCCCTTATATCAATCTGCTTTGTTCGAGAATGCTGAACTGAATTTTTTGATATATCAATTGCACATTTGTTATCACATAACACTTTTAGGGGTTCTTCATTAATCTCATAGTCATTCAGAATTTTTTTCATCCACAATAATTGTGCGCAACATCCAGCTGAAAAATACTCAGCTTCAACAGTTGATAAGGAGATCAAATTTCATTTCTTACTATACCAAGATACCGAATTTGTACCAATAAAAAAATATCCACCAGCGGTGCTTTCATAATCATCTGCATTACCAACCTAATTATAATCACTATAACCAGCCATATGAGAGGCTTGATTTTTAGAATACCAGATTCGATGCTCAGAAGTCCCACTAACATATCGAATTATCATTTTGACTGCTGTCAAGTGATATTCCTGAAGATTAGCCTGAAATCTTGCACGTACTACGCTGAAACACATGTCTGGTCGTTTGCTATCAGATAGAGTAGACTCCCAATCATACTCTTGTATAGTTTGTGATCAATTCCAACCCCTTTCTCATTCTTCACCAATTTATCTGTAGCCCCATTGGTGTTCGTACGAGTCGAGAATTACTCATTCCAAACCTCTTTACCAAATTCAAGGCATACTTACTTTTATTTATAAACAGACCACTCTTTTCTTCTTTCACCCGATGTCCTAGAATATAGGTGAGTTCTCCAACCATACTCATCTAAAATTCAGCCTGCATCAAAGTTACGAAATCTTGTATCGTAGATGGTGAAGTAGAGCCAAATACAATATCATTAACATAAATTTGAGCAATCAAAATATTTTATGATTTGTTAAAGACAAACAAGGTTTGATCTACTCCCCCTCAACGATAACCTTTCTGAATAAGAAAGACAGTGAGCCGTGCATACCATGCCATTGGTGCTTGTTTTAGTCCATACAAACCTTCTTGAGTCTATGCATGATGTGGAACGTGAGGATCCTTAAATCCTTTAGGTTGTTCCATGTACACTTATTCATTAACCAGGCCATTCAGAAAAGCACTTTTGACATCAATCTGGTACATCGTAAAATACACAGTGCAGGGAATAACAAGTAAAATTCGGATTGATTCTAACCTAGCAACTGGTACAAATATATAGTCAAAATCATCTCCTTTAGCCTGAGTGTATCCCCGAGTAACCAAACTTTCTTTATTCCATGTAATATGGCCATCAACATCAGACTTGTTCTTGAAGATCCATTTTGTGCTAATGGCATTTACACCTTTAGGTCGAGGAGTGAGATACCATACATCATTGCATTTGAATTGCCTAATTATTTTTGCATTTCTCCAATCCAGTATTCATTAAGGAGAGCTTCCTTGTAATTTTCTTTGCTTCAACGAGAGGGATGAAACACTGTAAACCTGCAAGCTCTCTGTAATTTACCTGGGGATTGTACGAGTTCTATTGACACTGGGTTCAGGCTGCACCTATGTTGGAACATGGGATGTTGCAGTGGGAGTGGATGTTCCAACATATTGGACTTCGTCTGGTTCAACGAGACTTTCTGAATAATCGGATGTTCAAAAATAGTCTTGCTGGTCAGATGGTCTGTTCAGTGTTTGAACATAGACTAAATCTGGTTTATCTTCTCCTTCAACTAATACCTTTTAATCATCTACGATGACATTAATAGATTCCATAATAGTATTCATAAAAATATTGTACACTCTATAACCGTGGCTATTCACAGAATATCCAAAAATATTTCCAACATCACTGCGACTGTCAAACTTTTCCAGTTGCTCTCTATCTCTAAGAATATAACACTTGCTTTAGGACACATGAAAATATGAGACATTTGGCTTCCTGACCTTCCAGATTTTGTATGACATCTTGCTAGTGAATAAACGGAGGAAAACTTGATTTATTATGAGTTCCTTTCTTTGCGACCATTAATCCAGTCATTTCCTGTAGAGTCTTATTATTTCTTTGCACAATGTCATTTTGCAGAGGTGTTATTTGTGCGGAGAATTCGTGCTGAATGCCGAGTTCATCACAGAAACGACTAAACTGGGAGTTCTTGAATTCCCTCCCATGATCACTACGACTTCTAATAATATTTCCAACTGGAATTCCTTTCTTTGTCTATAATTTAGTCACCAATGTTCTGGAAACTTCCACAATATCATATTTTTCTTTAAGAAACTCCACCCAAGTGTATATGGAGAAATCATCAATACACACAAAGATATACTTCTTACCAATTGACTGGACCCATCAAATCCATGTGTAGTAATTCAAGTGTTCTCGAGGTGGTGATACACTGAACTAATGAGTGAGGTGTGATTAAATTTGTTTACCTTGTTGACATAGTCCACATACAATTTCCTTTTTTCCAGTGTATGTAGGCATACCTCGTACTGTCTTCAAGCTTGCAATTTTCACAAGAGTTTTGTAGTTGACAAGACCAAGTTTTCTGTGCCACATAAAACCCCATCTTCTTTCAAACTTAAGACATTTCACTTCTTGTTCCAACAAGCAACAGTTGTCTGAAGATAAAATCCCAGAGAGTACTTTATCTTCACCATGTTTCACTATGCATTTGTCTTATAAAACTCCACATTCATATTGTCATCACAAAACTGACTGATACTCAATAGATTTTTCTTCAAATCTTCCACAAGAAAAGCTCCTGTAAAGATAGGGAACCTTTTGATCTGTAATTCACCATGTCCAACTGCTTGACTCTTCTTTCCATCACCAAACGTAACAAATCCACAATCTTATGGTTTGATTTTTGTCAGATACTCTTGAGTTCCACTTACGTGTCGAGAACACTCACTATCAAAGTACCACGAGTCTCTAAAGTGTGAACGAAGGGAAATGTGAGCGACAAGCCAAGTATTTGTGTGTTTAGGAGTCCATACTTTTCAGACCATCTTTGATCGTTGGACATCATCTATGTTGGAACATGCAGATAGTTTTTGTCCGTTCAAAATGTCTCTGAGTAATTTAAAACAGTGATCTTCTATTTGACCTTGATAGGTGCACTAGCTGCAAATAAGAGGTTTGCGTTGCAGTTTTTTCATCCCATTTCTCTTCATGTCTTGAACCTCTGGCTTGAAATATACAATGCTGATCGATGGTTTTTAATATTATATACCTTGTCGATTTCTAAATTTCTTCCCTATAGTGTGTATATCATCTAGTTTAGCCTTTTAGTGTTCAACTTGTAATGCTGTCTCAGCCATTTTAGCACTTTTTGTTGTTGAGCTCGGATTTAGTTTCAACTGTTCTTCTGAGTTCTATAACTAGAAACAACTCACTCTCCTTCTCAGCAAGTTGATTTTTCTCTATTTTCATAACTTATTTGAGTCAACAACCTTCAAACACATCTCATAATTTTTTTTCATATGCGATATATATATTCATCACTCACATTCTGGCTTTGGTCATCACTAGAAGAGTAGTTAGAACCCGAATTTTTCTTGTTGTAACATACAATCTTATCTGTCTATGCTATGTTGGAACATGTTTCATCAGTTTCTGATACATCATGCATTTTTGCTTCAAATGCTACATAATTGCTGATAAGTTTCTCTTCATATTTCTCCTCTTCTTCATGTTCACTCCTTGAGGTTACATATGACTTGCCTTGCTACTTTTGAGTATTAGCACATTCATCTTGATGTATCCATATTCCTCACATTTTCTACATTCCTGGCTACTTCATTTCACAACATTGATTCCTTGAGAACTGCTGATTGGGTTATTCCATTCGAGTTCCATGAGCATTACCAAAGTCTTGATCCCGAGGTCTATTACCACTGAATCTTTATTGAGATTTTTTATTCACCACTTATTTCAGCATTCTTGAGAAATTCTTAGTGATAAATGTTAGTTCTAAATACCATCATCACTATCAACTTTATGAGTGATCCATGATGATGAAGTCTTGAAAGCCAAATCCTTTGTACTTTCTTTGTGGGATGTTCCAATGCCATCCCATAGGTTTGTAGTGATCCTATTAGTTCACATAGAGCCATGGTGGCCACATCTCTTGTTTTTTCTATTGCCGCAAATTTATGGCAAATATTTTAGGAAGTAATATCAAAGTTTTTTAAAACCAGTTTGGACTCATTGTAGTTTTTCCCAAGTTGATGCATAGTATTGGTGATGTCTCTCAGTTTCCCATTGAACACAACAATAGTATCATCCTGCTCCATCTTTAACCATTTGAACTTTGTGGCCGACATTTTTTGTTTAGATTCACATACTCAACTTGCTCCTTCATGCATATTCTGCAAGATATCCCATGCTTTCCTTTCCCAATGACATGTAGAGATGAGTTTAAAATGATTTTGATACACTGCTGTGAAGATAACATTTAATGCTCTAGAGTTTGCCCCTGAAGCCTTCAGTTCATCAAGAGACCATGATTTTTATGTTTGAGCTTTGTTTTCTTTGAACTGGATTCACCTTAGTTTGAACTGGATTCTGCATCCACCACGCTTTTTGGGGATTCCATTCCATTTCAACACAGTACCAAGCCAGTTCAACCGGTGAATTTATGAAAACTCTAATTCGTTCCTTCCATTAGTTGTAGTTTGTTCCTTCTAGTAGTGGTGGCTGTGACACAGAAGCTCGTTCTTTGGTCGCCATTGGTAAAATTTGATCACACTTTCCTTGACACAATCAAGGTAAGAATAAGTGACTTAGCTCTGATACCAAATGAAATTTGATTTTACTCAATTAATTTAATAATTACTAACGTGTTCCAACATAACCTATCTAACCAAGTATGCAATAAAACAGAACATGAACACATAAGAGTTAGTTACGCAAATCGGTGAAATTCATCTACATCTGCGGCCTGGCCCAATTCAGAATAAATCCACTAATCATAAAAATAAAGTACAAAGCATAACATACAATTATACTTATCTTATCTAATTCTAGCACATGGATTTTCCAAGATACCCTTGCTATCGATCTGCCTTGATCAGACTCCCCCTGACCTCGAAACTCGTTGACGCTGTATCTCCTCCTCTCGAGAAATTAAGGTATACGATTCTGAACTAATCAACAGGTCACAGTATGTTGGAACATATATATATTCCAGCTATCGCAATACTCTCTGAAAGATAGAAAACCTGGATGCATATTTTCACTCTTAAGTTCGTGAGTAGCACAACTGTGATATCCTCTATTTATAATACATGAGCTGATAAGAAATCTCCACCTTTGTCTCAAAATGTTCTGATTACATATCTGCTTCTGCAGCATATAATAATCCTTTGAACATATGGATTTTCCCTATCTCATTATATCATTTTAAACAAACAAATATTCCATAAATGCAATTACTTAAGAATAGGGATTTTTATCAATACAATATAATTCAATTACACACATAAACAATATTGTGAAACCTTCAATCTTCTATAAGCCAATATTCACATAATATTTTTCAATCGGTTAAACTCTCAAAAGTTCCAGTTTTTCATATGTTCCAATATTGAAATTTTTTCTTTTCTAAATTAGTTCATAAATGTAAATTAATTAATAAATGTATATCACGTGACTTTACAATTATGAACATGGAAAGAGTTTACATTACATTAACGAGTTCTAATAATAGGATATTCCCTACCTCCAAAGTGTCGAGGAAGAGTTGAATGCTGAAATTCATAGCTAAGCTTGGTTTCACTAGCTAATTTGACCAATGCATCTGCAACATAATTAGCTTCATGGAATATATGAGAAAATAATAATATTAAACTCACGTTGCAACTCCTAAATGGTCTGAAGTTGAGGTATCGGTCTCCAAGGTATATTATACTCTTCCTGATCATTTTTAACTGCACCAGGGAGTCCATTTCAACTTCCAGATATTCAATATTCTGGTAGGAGGCCATCTGAACCCCTAATATTAGTGCTTGAGTTTTAGCCTCCAAGCTATCCATGCTTTGTAACTTAACCGCTTTTGCTTTCATCACTCTTCCTTCTCTATTTCTTAGAACCATTCCCGCACCAGTATTTTCTAATAATGTTGAAACTTAAAAATTGTGGATGTGTTATCCAATAATGCTGAAACTTAAAAGATTTGGCTTCTGAAAGGCGACTGTCAAATTTAACCAAAAGTGGGGAATGGTAGATGGCCATATGGATTTGACTTGAATACTGGTGTTGGGAAACAAGTACATGAAATCCTCTATTGCTAGACCCCTGTCTAATCTTTCCCAAACATTTTCCCTATTTATTATTCCAATCCATGTAAACTTATTTCATGATGTTGGTATCTCAATTAATGAATTGTCATCTATAAACTCATTAAAATCCAACATTGAGTTAAGACAGGGTGTGTATGGACCTAGGTATTCAGATGAATTACTTATAGCATTAAAACTCCTATTAACAAGGTAGCATGAGTACATATATTATCTAAGTCAGTCCATAAATGTGCTATATCTATTATGTTGTGCCTAGCATATACAAGTGTCACATTCCACAGAGTGAAAATAGAGAAATGGTAAATTTCAGTCATTATAAATTGATCATGTATACCTTATGAGTGAAATTCTGAAATCACCATTCCAAAAAAAGCCAGATTTTATCTCTTGGTTTAGCAAAAAAGTGATTGTAACCTAATTTAAAGACTATTGATGCAAGTTGACAAATATCTATAAAAAGGCCTTTTGATTTCAAAAAATCCTATGTTATTTTTACTTAAATATTTAAAACTCTATCTCATGTTCTATTATTCTTAATCCCTCTTACATTCCACACACAAATATTAAATCATGTCATGATTAAACTAGATATTTAGAGTCAACTTAAAATCTAGTTACTAAAATTTTCATCATCTTGTGTAGTCCTTTCTTTTGTTCTTTTTATTAGTCTAAGTTTCCTAGGAAGATATAAAGTCTTCTTCATTATCTTCAGCTTCCTTGCGAAGCCTGTTCAACCTATTTTGGTCTAAGAACTTTGTTTCTAGTATAATGTCGCCTTCCTTATCCTCAGATGATTTTTCTATTGACCATTGCATTTGTGATTTATTAGAAAAATTGTGAATTAACTCTATATCTTTTACAGATGGAGGTGGGAAATCCATACCTTTGCTTACTTGTGAGGACTCTCCTTCTTTTTCTTTAAATCGGTTAGGTTGAGTTATGCAATCAACAGTTTAGATAGTTGGATTGCCTCTTTCAAAACCCGTGTATGCACTTTGTTCAAAAAACTTTAGCGACATTTTTCACACCAGGGGACTTGTACCTGCTGGTGTGGTAGTTAGTTTTATTTTTGTTCACTACTTCAGTGGATAATTTTTTAGGTTGTTCATCATTTGATATACCCTTCTATGAGCTATATTTTACCACCCCTGCAGAATCATTGACTACATTGCAAATAGGAATACCATTTGACTCACTAATCATCAAAATAGGGGTGTCAACTAGCATATCATGTGGCTCAATAGTAGAGGGATCAGGAGGTGCATCCTTATTAGCATGCATGTCAATGGATTCATTAGCATCATGATTAATTATAATACTTTGTTCACTGGCTTATAAACTTGTCTAATTTTCTTAGGATCGGGCTTGTAATAAACATTTTTACCTTTTTTCACTACATTACTGACCTGTTTGAATTGCTGATTGGGTCTCTAAGCATCCATTATTCCTTATTGTTCTTGATACATACATGATACTTGATGATGTCCCAACTTGTGGCATTTTGAGAAATAATCTGGAACACTTTCGTCGCATAATCCAATAATTTCTTCCATTCTGCCTGTTCTTCCCAACTCGGAAGATTCACCGGATTAATCAGCGCTGGGGAATTTGGGGTTGCAGGAGACATAATTATTTCTCTTCCCGACGTAAGACTCGGCATGTTTTAACTACGGAATGCCCGAATTCTTGGGATGTTAAAATTGGAGCTCCAGATCTGGTGGAATCAATGCCAGCTTTAAATATTCGAATTACACCCGTTAAGGATCCTGTCTCGGCGTTAAATTCTCCTGAAGATCCTCCCGGAATTCTTTCCTTACCGTTGGCATAACTGCATTGAAGACGAAAGGCTCAAATTCTGGCGTAATCTTCGCCTTTCCCTTTTCCGCCACCCGTTTCCCGGCTGCAACGTTTTTTGCAGTTCCACCGCCGTCCTGGAGTTTTCCGGCTGCTTCTGCCTGCATTCTCATGGAAACCCGGTAATTTTTCGTTGTTTGTGGCTTCGACGGCGTAAGAATTGTCTCTGTATTCCTAGCCGATAATACATGGTGTTGGGCTGATTCATGTGGAATCAAACTCAAAGGCTGATTTGTTTTTTCAGCCCAATTAACAACTTTCTCTACTGGCCAGATGTGTTTTGGCTTTGGATTTCTACTAGCACCGAGGATACTTACGTCGACTCATCGTTAACTTTCTGCATTTTTCGAATTTGGATGCTAGTCATATCCCTTTATTCCTGCAAGGCACAATTTCTTATAACACCTGGCCCTGGTTGTGGCGTTGGTGTTCCTTGTTCAAAGCAAAGCCATTTCCCCCAACCCATTGGCATTAGTTTTTCTCCACAAAGAACAGTAGATTTTAGTATGATCCATATACCCACATAATTCACAAAAATGAGGCAATCTTTCAAATTGCAAGTAGAATTTATAGTGGATGCCAATATCATCGTCCACATAGCTGTTAATTCTTTGGATAGGCTCCTCCACTGACATGTTGATTCTTATTTTCACGTCCGCTCCCTTGCACGCACATATCTTTTTCCGGCATGCCTTTATGAATCCACTGAGGTCGTTTCCAACAATAATTGTAGTTTCCATGTTTGATATAAGAGGAAGCACATCACACATATAAACCCAAAAAGGACAAGACGTAAACAGTACCTTATAAATTGGTGTTTTTCCATCCATTTCTTTGAGAACAACAAGACAATACTCCAAGGACCATGGAGAATTGTCTATAACTTTCTTTTTGTCCTCCTTCAAATAGAATTGAAACAAAGCCAGATTCCTCCCCGTGTTAAAACCATCGACACCGCCTTGGCATCTCCAAGCGCGACTCATTGAAGAGATCATCGATTCAACTCTTTTATTTTTGTGCGTCATAATCTTCGTAGCCAGAAAGATCTTTTCCCTTGTAATCAAACTACTTTGTTTGTTTTTTCTTGCAGGCTTATCACTTTCCGAGATCTTCAAGCTTTCATAACTTTGGGCCAATTCTTTAGCCATATTAATGGTTGCAAGGCTGTCTAAACAATGGAGAAGGGTGAGTGGGAGATTCGTATTCTTATGAAGGAAATGGAAGAGAGCTGGGATGTGGTGTAGATGACTATACAAATTAACTGTCATATATTGATGAAATTGAGTGATATCCTCAATCAAATATATGAGTTAATTCTCAATAAAATAAATGAAATTATTCGCATCAATTTGATTGATTTTATCAATAGAAAATTGCGTTCAAAATTTCAAATTTGAATTTGAAATTTGAAAAGAAAGAATCAAAGCTTCGTACCGAAGCTTGATAATGAAGAAGATGCTCAAATCCAAAGTTGTTAAAGTTGAAGAGGAGATTCTGGGAATTTAATAACATGTTATTTTATTTTTTGGGTAATTTTTAAAGTATTCCATTTTAATTGGGACAGACGAAAAAAGAAAAACATGACATTTTTTGTGGGACAGAGGGAATATGTTATAAAAATTTATGATTAGATGGGAGAAGAGAAGTGAATCGAGTCTTTGTTCAATGGTAATCCACACTCACTATAACATAAAGATCCAGAGTTCAAACCACATCCCTATCCAGGATTGTGAATATTAGATCAATTTCTTGATGGGGATTCACCAGCGTTATATGACAGTGTGGGTGGTCTTGCTATGGTATCCCAACCTGCAGGTCATGGTGGTTCAGTGACGGTGGTTCATTGCTGGTGCAGTGTTTTGTTGTTCTCAGGAGGGCATCCCTAGTTATTCAAATGTAATAAAGTATTATATACGTTAACATGAAATGACATCAGAAGTGTAATAAATTTTACTACACTTAAGAATGCATTTAATTTAACTATATTTTTCTTATGTATAACTAAAGTTGAGTAGTTAGTGTATTTTTTAGTGAATGGTCAATAACAATTTATGTAATTTAGCATTGAAATACCTCCCCTTCTATATTCACTAGTGGACATATAGGTCATTAAAGACGGTTCTAATTTATCAGAGAAGTTAGCTTCCGGGTGCCTTCTCTAACTCCACCTTTAATCGTGAGGTTAAAAAATTGCCTTTGATTGAGATCCGAATCCAGTTCCGAATTTAGCACTGAAAGCAGAGGTTTAAAAAATATAGGAAACCGAGGTTTCTGGCAGCCTTCATTGAAATAAATTAGAATTTACTTCTTTCTGCCGTTGTCTAGTCATACTACTAACATAAAATTATAAAAATGATAAAAATCTACATTTATATTGAAACACGTTGTTCATTGTTATACAAATCCACAAAAATCATACAAATCTACACCTGCCAACCACAAACACTACCTTGTTTCTTCTTCTTCTTATATATCTGGCTAAAAGGATGACATTTCCTTATGCAAAAGAAGTGTGGTGGAAACGAGTGGAGTGGAGATAGGTCGACAGTGGTGACGGATGAAGAACGTGAATTGACGGCGGGGTGCAGGATGTGCGATGGCTGATGGATGAGGGAAATTGTGAAAGGACTGGAAGTTATTAGAGGGGAGAAAGAGAAATTTTAAAGGATCGTCTGGGTTCAAAGGATCGGTTGAGATCCATCTGCTCGATTGGAGACAAATTTTAATCCATTTCACTCTGCTATAGGATTACTATAGATGCACAATATTTGGAACTTTGGCTTGTAGTCACTCAGAATCATCAAATGAGTTTATAATTACAATCCAGATGCAGATTCCCCAATAGTTCCTATTTGGATAGCTTGCTACAGACAACCTCAACAATTTTTTTATCAATATGCTATAATAAATATAGGAAACTTGATAGGTGCTCCAATTAAAGTAGATAAAGGCACACTTAATCGAACTCGCCCTTCTCTTGGCAGAGTGTGTGTTGAATTAGATGTGACTCAAATAAGGCCAAAAAGAGTCTTAATTGATTATCTCTTCATCGAAGGGGTCCTCCGTTAGGATTCATTGGCCATACAATAGGGTCTATTTTTCCACTAAAAATTATGAACAATGGCAAGCCTTTGCAGCATGAAGAGGAGTACCAAGGTTCATTAATGGAGGAAAATCAAGTCAAGCAGGGCTAAACAATGCCTACTGATGGGGAGATTATTATTACAAAAGTCACCACTGTGACTGGAGTGCAGGTCGCCACTGAAACACACAAAATAGCAAGCTAGGGAGAAGACCCTACCGGAGAGTCAACAAAGAGAAAGGCAGAATTATTTGAAATATTTGATGACTCAGAAAATAATGAAACGGAGACATCAGAGAAGTTTATCTTTCCTTCGGGATTGAGTTTCAACACAGGGACACCTGTAAAAAGACCAAAGGCGCCGACTGGGAAATGCTAGTCCCACCGAGGAAAATGATAGGCCTTTGTTAGAACAACCGATGACTATCTAGGCCTTGTGCAGACAGACATTCCAAAAACTTATCTCGTAAGTTTAGTCAGCATTTTATTTTCCTTTCAGAAACAAAATATTCTTCTTTTGAATTGTCAAAAGTCAGAGATCAAATGGATCTCCATAGAATTTTTGTAGATTCTAATGGAAATTCAGGAGGTCTTTCGTTATTTTGGAATAAATACATAGCTATTATTGTTTTGTCTTACTCTTTTAATTTCATTGATTTTACAATAAAAGATCCAGTTACTCTTGGATGTTGGCGTTGTACAGGTGTTTTTGGCGAAACTGATTTGATTGGATTGGGGATTTCAATGAGATTTTAGGCCAAAATAAAAATGGAAAGTGAAAATAGAAGGCCAAATTGGCAAATTGAAGCTTTTCAAAATGCACTAAATGAGTGTAATCTTAGTGACTTGGGATATATGGGAAGCAAATTCACATGGTGTCGAAATTGGAGGAATCCACATACTGTCAGAGCAAGATTGGATAGAACAGTAGCATTGCCAAATTGGATAAACCAATATCCAGCATCTAAAATCAAACATCTTTTTAGTCACATATCTGATCATATCCCTATCCTTCTGAATGTCAAGCATAATTATACTCGCTCAGGTTGTCATAGGAGACAACGAACATTTTGTTTTAAAAATTATTGGATGCAATCACCAGACTGCGAGAAAATGTTCCAGATTAGTTAGAATGAAGGTGATGGAGATTATGTAACCACAATTAAAAATTATGCAAGTCAGGTTTAAAATTGGGCCAGGACAGAGTTTAAAAATCATGAGAAGAAGTCAGAAGCCTTATCTAAAGAAATCCAACGACTGCAAGATGGCATCATAATTGAGGAGGTTCAATTGCAGATATTTTCTTTAAAGCGACAGATTGAATATCTTTTAGAAATATAAGAAATGAAAAGGAAATAGAGAGCAAAACAACACTGGCTTTACCAAGGAGATAGAAACACAAAGTTCTTCCATTCTTATGCAAATATAAGGAAGCGGAGGAATTTTATCCACGGTTTAAAAGACCAGTTATGAAAATGGTGTAGTAAAAATGTGGAAATGGAAAATGTTATCTCTCATCATTTTTAGCAATTATTTACGCCGGAGATTCCGGACCCAGATATCATACAACAAACTACGTCAGGAATACTACCCAAGGTCTCTGCGCAGATGAACTCAGATTTATGCAAGCCTTACACAGGTTTGAGATTATGGAAGCTCTAAAGCAAATGGCCCTGAAAAAAGCACGTAGGCCAAATGGAATGCCACCATCTTTCTTCAAAGATATTGAAATATAGTTGGCGCTAAAGTATCATCAACTGTTCTACGATTACTAAACTTGGAGATGCCGATAGACTTCATAAATGACACATTAGTGGTATTAATCCCAATGGTGGAAATACCAACAAAGATTGCTCAATTTAGACTAATTAGTCTCTGTAATGTCTTATATCACTTACTGGAAAAATGTGTGTCAAATAGGCTGAGGCGTATCATGGGATCAATTATCATGGAATCCCATAGTTCTTTTGTGAAAAATATACCGATTTCGAATAATATCCTCGTGGCCCATGAGGCACACCATTATATCAAGGGAAAGAAACCAGGAAAGACAGGATATATGCCCATCAACCTCGATATGAGTAAAGCTTCTGATCTAGTTGAATGACCGTTCTTAATGGAAACTTTAAGAAGAATGATATTTAGCCACAATTCATATCTCTTATACAAATATGTATTTCTTTAGTAAAATTCTTTTTCATGCTTAATGGCAACAAATTCGGGGAGTTAATACCAATGAGAGGTATCCAATAAGGTGATCCTTTTTATCATATGTGGTGAAGTTCTATCAAGCATGCTTCAGGAAAAGATACAAATTAAACAGATATTAGGCTTGAAGATATCAATGACTCCCCCCATCCTATCCCATCTACTTTTCGCTAATGATACCTTGTTTTTTGGAGAAGCCACTCAGAGGGAAGCTACTCAATTGAAGCTTGTTCTACGGGAATATGAGACAACCTCAGGGAAGAAAATAAACTTTGATAAATCATCCATTACGTTCAGCTCTAATGTAGAACATCAAACTAGAACCACTATCTTGAGATCATGAGAATGGTAGAATCTGAAGGACCAGACAAATACCTAGGTTTACCGACCACTTTCGGAAGTTCAAAATTTCCATCATTGGAACATTTAAAGACAAAAAATTGGAAAAAAGTTAATGGTTGGGAACATAAGCATCTGTCAAAGGGAGGGAAAGGGGTTCTTATAAAAGCAGTATTACAACATATGCCCACCTATACCATGCCTTGTTTCAAGCTTCCAGATACCTTGATAGATTCCATTCATCAATCCTATGCGTGTTACTGGTGGGGAAGCACATATGAGAAGAAGAAGATTCATTGGGAAAAATGGCCTTCCACGTGTACGCCAAAAGCAATGGGAGGTTTGGGTTTTAAAGACCTCAAACATTTTAATATAGAAATGCCTGGAAAACAAGCCTGGAGGTTTTTAACAAACCCATCATCCATAATAGCATTAATAATGCATGCAAGATATTATCCACAATCCTAAATTCTTGAGGCACGTACTATTTATAGACTATCTTATGCCTAGAGATCTATCATTGAAGGAAGAGACCTCCTACTTCACGGGGTACAGAAAATAATAGGACGTGAAAATACTACAAAACTAAAATCAGGCTTGTGACAACCAAGACAAGGGGCTGCAAAGCCAACTTCACTTCCATAGGATTACCCAGAAAATACCACAGTTGATCAATTACTGGATGCAAATGGAACTACATGGAATTCTACCTTAATCAAAACTACTTTTGATGAGGAGGAGGCATATTTTATACTTGAAATTCCTACGCTTCAAATTCATCAGGAAGATACATAGAGCTAACAACTTACCCAGAACGACAATTAATCAGTTAAATCAGGCTATAAAGTTTTTATTAATTCCATATATCTGGATGATGAAGGTCACATGGTGAGTAGAAGCTCTGGAGCTTCCCCTGATTGGAGGAGAATTTGGAAGTTAATAGTGCCACCAAGGATAAACCAATTCATATGGAGAGTATGCAAGGATCCGATTCTGACAGCAAAAAATCTTTTACAAAGAAAATGCCCGCGCGGAACTATTTTGCCTTACTTGCACAACGGAAACTACTTCGACGGAACACATATTTTTCCACTGTCCACTTGCCCATCAAGTATGGTTTGCAGCAGATATCCATGGAGAAATATATTCACATTAGTAACCATCATCAACGCTATGGTTAAGAGACATATTATTAGACTTAAGGTAAAATGTCATTAACAACCATCCTGATGGATCACTTGTGGTTTCACTGGATTCAACTGGTGCATGGTGAAATACATGATCTGCAAACTTTAAGAGTTATTCAACTAGCCCTATCCCAGATTGAAGAAGTTAATAGTGGAAAGTGCCCCAAGGTGAATGTTCAACGTCAAATCCAACATGACGGGTCTAATCAAGAAGCATTGAATGAAACACTAGGACCTGTTCTATTCTTTGATGCGGCCACATCAGTAAATGATACATACTTAGAATGGTATATCTAAACATGGGATGAAAAATGGATATATGGAGAGACAAATCGAATGGGAAACAAATACACAGCTCAAATAGCAGAATCTATGGCACTGACAGAGGCCGTTAAAGGTTGCATAGAACAAAATATTTTAACTAAAGTTATCAAAGGCGATAGGCAACAAGTAATACATGCCCTTCACTCACAAGAAGTTGATAGATCAAATTTAAGTGTGCTTATAAATGATATGAAATCATTCATACCAGCCTTAGGTGACCCTCTAGTTAAATGAATTCCTAGAAAGGAAAATTCAATTGTGAACCAACTCGCTCAATTTCAAAAAATTAGTCCATTTCATAAGATTTCACAGAGGAAAACTCCTTCTTTTGTCAACTCTTCCAATGATTAATGAAATTTACAATTATTTTCCAAAAAAAGAAGCTTTAACAACTACGAGATTGGACCTACTGCATTACCAAAATATACCTATTTATTCACAATTATTATTTTTACATCAACTCCCCTAAAACTTTGGCCAAAAAGAAAATATGCTACTTTATCTGGAAGAAAAAAAGTTGAGGGGTATGGTGCAGTGAAGAAAACTAACACATGGACCTAACAATTAACTACAGACCACTCTTTGAAAAATTCTTTCATAATGTGTATTATTTATTGTTATTATTATTTTACATTGATCGAATTCTACATTACTTCATTTCATTTTCAAAATTATATTGCTCTAATTTTTCTCTCTCTTCCCTCTTTTTCTCACGGCTTGCAGCTCCTTCGTGAGCTTAAAACAGTAGTTTTAACAGTTGAGCAAGGTGCGTAAGTATATACAGAAGCTGCCTCCATGGACATAGTAAAGATCGACAACTTGGTGGAGGGAGATGACGCTGACTTGTAGAAGCGAAGGTGGAGATCATGAACCGTGTAGAACACGAAGTCATTCCAAATAATTGACCCGTAAATTTTTGTTGAATGGGAGCACATCTCTGTAGTGCACTCTCCCTCGCGCCATCTATGTCTTGAATTAGCACCGATTTGCAAGTGGAAACCGATGATGAATTTCTCCTCCGTCGACACAAAGAACCGCCTCTGCACCACCTCCTTTCTGCACCTCAATCGCTAACTCTGCCACCTAAGTAATTTTATTATAATTTGGCTATTTGGTATGATATTTTTCTTATTTATTATTCTTGAGTATTTAAACTTAGATTCGACTTTTAATTCATAACCATACATTTATTACCATAGCGTTAGTTATAATATTTTTTTCTTTAGATCTTGTTTTTACTTTGAACATTATGAAAAACTAATCTTCGTTTCTTCTAATCTAGCGTTGAAGCCATCGCTGATTTGGTTGTGAGATTCTAAACACTTGATCTATTTCTGAATAGTTGTATCAAAATTCTAGTTCTTAATTTCATTAGATCTTTGATAAGTTATATTTCATATAGCATAGCTAGTAATTATTAGCCTAACTTAGGGTGATGATTTTCTCACACTTGGTGTAATTCTGTAATCCCAAATTTCTTCGAAGAAGTGAAGAAATTAATAGAACTACAAGAATTGTGAGTGCATGAAGTGAAAATGAATGCTTGAAGACCTACTGTCGATCCCAAAGTTAAGAATGCAAGATAAAAGTAGAAAATCTGAGCCAAATGGAGAAGAGAAGACCCATCTGCGACAGGCCCGCGACTGTGGATGAGGGTTGAATCCTGAACCAACCTTACAGGATTTTCCTGACCGGGATAGAGCAATATGCAGGTACGACCGGTGGTAGCGATGTGGTGGTGCACGATTTTCAAGAAGCCCAATTATCTTTGGCTGTATTTTGGTATTTTTTGTCTGTGCATGAATTACATTCTTGTTCAGGTTATGTTTTATTTTTTGTTTTATGTGAAAGTCACGTCTTGGCATGATTATATTTCTTTTCTTATTCTTAGAATAATTAGATTTATTTAAGGATATTGTTTTATTCCTTTTATAGTTAGATGTTTACTAGTAACATAAATAACATAGGATTTCCTTAGAATTAGATATCAATTCATACATTATCATAGATTAATTTTACTTTCAAGAATACTATCTTTCATAGTTTCTTTGGATTTTAGCTATGGAGAATTAATTCTTAGTTTCATATGAAGATTGAAGCCATCACTTACCATATTTTGAGGTTCAAAATTTACATGTTCAATTTATTCACACACACACACACACACACTCATATATGTTTTTACTATTTGGCACCAAGCAACGTTACGACTTGGGAAAAGAAAAGGAAATTCTTCCTTGAGAAGTACTTCCAAGCACGAAAATGGAACAGTTTGAAGAAAAGAGTAAGCAACATCAAGCAACAATCTGGAGAGAATCTCTATGAGTATCATGATCATTTTAAGAGGCTCTACGTGAGTTGCCCATATCATACTACTCCATGAAGAATTTATTTTTTTGCTTCCATGGTGGTTTACTTGATGACCAATGTCATATTTTGAATGATGCATGCACAGGTCATATTTTGAGCAAGATGTAGGAGGAAGGCTACGCGATGTTTTTTGAACTAGCAGAAGGTTTAAGGCAATTCAGAAAGAGAACTGATACAATTTAGCTGCTTTATCACCATGTCTCTTTCATTTAGCCACCTCATCAACCTTCAAGTATTGTTCAACGATCTCCTGTAGCTGCTACAAGGTTTTTGGGTTTTAGTTATCAAAATTTTGTAAAGATAGACATTACTCATTCCTTGCATGTATCACAAGATGACGCAGTCAGAAAATCAAAGAGATTCGCAAGCACGAATCTTGAAGAACAATTAAGGTCTACAAGCACAAACCCTAGGCTTTGGTTCTGGAATCCACCAGAGAGAAATAATCTCAAAAATAATATTATGGTTTAATGAATAAAATATCAGAACATGAGGTCTTTAAATACTAGAAGTAAAAACCTGAAATAATAATGAAAAGGAATT
>JAULKM010113496.1:0-22452 GCA_032355605.1 Rubia tinctorum | reverse complement strand
CTGGAGAGTACATCATTTCAAAGGGGAACAATATATATATATATATAATGAGAGTACATTACCCTAAACACACAAATTGATTGAGTGTCAATATTTCCTGGAGAGTACATCATTTCAAAGGGGAACAATATTAAAAGATCAGACGGAGTAATGTACATTCTGCCCAATGGTTTAGTGACGTTGAGGTTTAAACCCTATTGTATAAAAAGTATCATTCGAGCATTATAATACATGTCCCATAAAAAATGACATATTTTTTATTTTCGTATGTCCCAACTAAAATAACATACTTTGATAATTACTCAAAATGACAGAATATATTGTTAAATTTATATAATGTCCTCTTTAATTTTAACAACTTTGACATTGGACCCACTGTTTCTCCAAAATATCTCAGCTTTTCCACAATTATACTCTGCTACATCAGCTCTCATAAAATGTCGTGCCAAAACTAAACATGTCAATTTTCGTGGAAAGGGGGGAGTATGTGTTTGAACATTTGTCTGTTTTTTGGGCTGAATTTTACTAAATTGTATGGAGATAGGCAAGAATGTCCCATATCATCCTTCTTATTTACTCTATGTTGGTAAGCATTCTCATCTATAGTCATCGGTACCCTTTCTATAGGTATGTTATGGTATACAAATCGGGACAACGCTACCAGGAGTATCTCACCTCATGTTTGAAGATGAATTCATCCAATTTTATAAAGTTTTGAAAAGGATATAAGAAAACTTGCTTCAACTCTGAATTTATTTACGGCCTACTTCGAGAGGCGAATCACCTCCATAAATCTGCCCGTCTTTTCATCTTGAATGGGGATGTAGACACAATGGAGATAGTTATGCTAAGTCCAGGTTGTATTATGAATTTTGAGATGAAAAAATATATGGCAAGATTCATATGGGCAGGCAATCTAGAAAGGAGAGGTATTAATTGGAAATCAAGGTCCGAACTATGCCTTTTAAAATGGATAGGGGGTTGGGGATGTGGTCGATATCAGAGATTAACCAAACAATGTTGGGAAAAAGTATGAACGTTGCTCGTGAACAAATAATCCTTCTCAAAATTCTTCCTGACTAGTACTGTAAGTGTCAGGGTTTGCTGAACACAAGGGTTAAAGAGGGGGCAACCCGTGGGTATAGAGAGAACTATTGTCGAGAATGGAGCTGACCAGTCACACATCAAATGGAAGCTTGTGATAGGAAAGAGTGTTGATACCTAAGCAACAATTATTTGGAGCAATTGATTATCGGGTATGGGAAGAGAAGGATTGGAAAATAACTGTTAAATGCATGATACCCATGACTTGTGAAAATAAAATGAAGAAGCCACCACCATCTTCCACAAATCAGGATGACGAACATTGGACATATGCATATGTGGAAACAACTGTGACATAGCTACATCAAAAAAATGTTAATTTCCTAATCTTGACAAGGAGAGGCTTACCAACCTAAACCTCCAGAATAAGGTATGTATACCCATACAAAATTTTAGATATGCCTTATACACGATAAATCAGTTGGACGAATGTGACTTTGCAAAGAAAGAACTCGTGGAGATAGAGAGAACTATTATCGAGAATGGAGCTGACCAACCGCACACCAAATGGAAGATTGTGACGGGAAATAGTGTCGATGTCTAAGCAACTGGATCCCGAATCACATAAATCCCACCCATTTCGTAGAAGATATTCTACCAAGACTTGGGTCCAAAGTTAACGATGGCATTGATAACCACAAGACGCCAAATAAAACCACAACAATTCTTTAGAGCAACTGATTATTGGGTGTGGGAAGAGAAGGATTGACAAATAACTATTAAATGCATGATACATATGACCTGGGAAAATAAAATGAAGAAGCAACCACCATCTTCCACAAATCAGGATGACGGATATTGGATATATAAAGATGTGGAAACAACCGTGACATAGCAACATCCCAAAAATATTAAGTTCCCGATTTGGACAAAGAGAGGTTCACCAACCAAACCTCTAGAATAAGGTATGTATACCCATATAAAATGTTAGATATGCCTTATACACGATAAATCAGTTGGTTGAATGTGACTTTGCAAGGAGAGAACTCGTGGAGATAGAGATAACAATTGTTGAGAATGGAGCTAACCAACCACACATTAAATGGAAGATTGTGACAGGAAAGAGTGCTGATATCTAAGCAAACTGGATCCCGAATCAAATAACCCCCACACATTTTGAAGAAGATGTTCTACCAAGACTTTGGTTCAAAGGTAACGATGTCATCGATAACCACAAGATGCCGGATAAGGCCACAAAAATTCTTTGGAGCAACTGATTATCAGGTATGAGGAGAGAAGGATTGGCAAATAATTGTTAAATGTATGATACACATGACTTGGGAAAATAAAATGAATAAGCAACCACCATCTTCCACAAATAATGATGACGAACATTGGACATATACAAATATGGAAACAACTTTGACATAGCAACATCCCAAAAATGTTAAGTTCTTGATTTGGACAAGGAGAGGCTCACCAACCCAAACCTCTAGAATAAGGTATGTATACCAGTATAAAATGTTAGATATTCCTCGTACACGATAAATCAGTTGAACAAATGCGACTTTGCAAAGAGAACTATTGTAAAAAATGGAGCTAACCAACCACAAATAAAATGGAAGATTGTGACAGGAAAGAGCATTAATATCTAAGCAAATTGGATCTTGAATAAAATAAACCCCACCCCATTTTGAAGAAGATATTCTACCAAGACTTGTGTTCAAAGTTAACGATGTCATCGATAACCATAAGGCACCTGATAAAACCACAACATTTTTTGGAGCAACTGATTATCAAGTATGAGAAGAGAAGGATTGGCAAATATCTTTCAAATCATGATATCACAAGACTTGGGAAAATAAAATGAAGAAGCAAATCTTCCAAAAATCAGAATGACGGACATTGGACATATACAGATGTGGAAACAACTGTGACATAGCCACATCCCAAAAATCTTAAGTTCCTGATATGGACAAGGAGAGCCTCACCAACCCAAACCTCTATAATAAGGTATGTATACCCATACAAAATGTTAGATATGCCGTATACACGATAAATCAGTTGGACGAGTGCAAATTTGGAAAGAGATTCTTGTGGAACTGCAAATTAGAGATTGATTTCAATAACGGGACACCGCAATCAATAGGGGTCTGGTTGACACTGTGGTTTACAAGAGCACTAGAGAATGAGGATAAAGAATTGACAATTTAGCAAGTTTCGTTAACACTAGAACAAACAATGCCGATAATTCAAACACTCACTACACTATTTATTTTTGTATATTTCACTAACGACGGCACTTACCAATTATGTCACAATTGGACCACTTACATTCTCCCATTTTACTTTTCACTCACTCAATTCAATTTTCTCCTCAACCTTTCTCATTAATTCTGGTACTCAAGAGAAGTGTGCTAATGCTAGTGGAATAGATAACATACTTAGTTACATTGATTTGAAATAGGTTAAACTAAAAATATTTAGAAATTGATAATTAACAAAAGGAAAAAGTACGTTTGTAACCCTATTATTTTGCAAAAGTGCCAATATAGCCCTGTAAAATATTAAAGGGAAAATCTATTCCTAAGATTTTGAGCAATTGTGCAGATATACCCAAATCGAACTATTCCGGCGTGGAGTGAAGGAATTCAGGCGTTGACTAAATATAAAAAGACAACCATGCCCTATTCTACCCCCACTATTTATCTTCTTCTTCGAACACCTGCGAGTACCTCTGGCAAGACCCATCGCGAGCTCCGTCGAATCTGGGTAGTCCACTCGAATCCAAGTTCGACGCTCGCATCACTGGCGAGAACCATGGTCGAACAGGGTTGTTTGAATCCAGGTTCAAATTCAGTGGTCATGGGTTGGAGAGAGGGGAGAGAGTTTAGGATAGAATCAGTGGGTTGTGTGGCAGAGGGGGGAGAAGAAGATGGAGGAGAGGGGTGAGGGTGGCGCGACGGGGGCTGTGGTGGCCCATAGCAAGGGTTGTAGTGGGTGACAGGAATAAGTTGAGTGGCAACGAGGAGAGAAGAAGGGGGAGAAGAGGGGCGGTGGTGTCGCAATGAGGGCTGTGGTGGCGAGAACAAGGAAAGGTGCGGTGGTGACTATGGTGGCGAGAACCAAGTCGGAGAAGGAGAGAAATTGGTTCTCACTGGTGAAATTGGTTCCCCGGCGTCGCTATCGATAAGGTGGAAGAAACTCCAAATTAATATTTTCCATTATTTTATTTTCAACTTTTTTAAATTTGGGGTATAATCGTCATTTATCGATTTCCGACCAAATTGGTCGTTGATAATTTGGACAACAAAATCCAAGATTAGATTAACACTTTCAAATCTTACAAGGTTATATTGGTACTTTCTACCAAAATATAGGGTTAAAACGCACTTTAGCCTTAACAAAAACAAAATTTTATAACAAATTTTAAACATAAATTAATTATTATTATCATTGCAATAAAATTGCATCATGTATGATGTAAAAAATGATACTCCCTCCGTGTAGGGGAATTTGCACATAATCTTTTTTACGGCTCTAACAAACATGTTTAACTGTAAATATGTATAACTACGGATAATAATGACACATAATGATATTTAACTGTAAATATGTATAACTACGGATAATAACTACGGATAATAATGATATTTAGAAACTACATGTTACGATAAATCTAACAATATCTCATACGTTGATATTATTGTTCATATATCTATTTAAACATGTGGTCAAAGTTTGACAATTTTGACTGCCAAATAGTAATCGTTCAGATTAGCCTAGCACGGAGGGAGTAATATATTTTGGCACAATATTATAATCATTATAACTATTGATATAAGATAATAAAATAGAAATATTAGTTGCATTAGTGATACTCCCTCTATTTTAGATCAACATGTAAAAAGAGAAAATCAAGCTAAAATTTTTGCATGTATGAAAAATGTTTATAATATTCCCCTTCTACAAACACACTTACCAATTCCCACCCCACTCCACCACCAAATCTCATGCTCCCTCGGTCCCTTTTTAAGTTGTAAAAAAATATATTTGATCAAGTGGTCACGCTCCCTCGTCCCTTGTTAAGTTGTAAAAAAATTATTTTGTCAAAATTGTTAAATTTTGACCATATATTTGATTAGATACATAAACAATGATATGATCGTATAATATTTTATTAGATTCGTCATAATATACAGTTTTTAAATATCAAATTTTTATGCACCATTATTCCGTAGTTACTCACATTTACAGACAAACATATTTATTAGATACCGTGAAAACTTAATTATGTGCAAGTTAAAGAGAGACGGAGGGAGTATGTAAAAATTTGCCTCCTATTGGCGCAGTGGAAAAACCAAAGATTCACAAGTACGAATATGTAAGAACAATCCAGGGCTTGCAAACGCATATCCCACTAGTGGAGGAGGCCTCATTAAAGGTAGTTTTAGAAGTCGGTTGCTTGTATTTTTGTAAAACCGCCTTCTGGAAGGGGTTCCAAACTCAGAACTTATATCGTTCGATCCCCCAGAATTTTTTAAAGGCGGTTATGTGCTTAACAAGGATGGTTAATTTACATCCGCTTTTGTATGTTAGCTAGAGACGGAATGCAGTTTTGCTTATAACCTTCTTTAATTACTTGATTATTAAAGGCGGTTGTGTCATAATATTATTTTTGATCGTATACATTTCGAGTTCAAAACAAGGATCTGACAGTTGTTTCGAGTACAAGACTGCTCGGCTTCCTCGTAAATGAAACGATACATTTTCCGAGTTTGGAACAAAATTCGTTGAGTTGTTACGGACTTGGAACAATTTCGGGTTAGCATTGCCATCAAACTATATAGGCTCAACCTAAGTTCCAAGCTCGGAACACGAGTAAAATAGCAATAAATGTAGCCGTTCAATCTCATTTTCAATTAGAAGAAATAAGTTGAAAATTTGAGGGCACTCTTTGGAAGTAAAAGGCAAAGGTAATTCTACATTTACAAATATTATTACCTAATTGTACAAATTATTTTAATATCGATTTGAGTTTTGCAATGTTTTGAATTAGGGTTTTGATTTGAAAATTTTCTCGTCGGAATTGTTTTGAATATATGATTGAATGGGATTGTATGTTATTTTCATGTAGGCAATGGATAGAATAGAACTCATCAAGAGCGACCTTAGAAACTCACCAGATTACATTCGTTTCGTTGAATCAATTATTGCGGTGGCTTTGAACATACGACCAAAAATGGTGTTGTGCGTGCACGATGCCCATGTAAGGAATATAGGAATGATGTATTTTTTGGGTGGAAGAAGTTGCGCGAACACCTTATAATTCGAGGTTTACAAACAAGATACACTTCGTGGATATGGCACGGGGAGGTACCGACGGATAGTAGTGGAAATGTTGAAATTTAGGAATGGGTTGAATTAGATGGTGACGATGGATTTGATGAGATGATGGAGGATGTTGCCAGATAATTCCATGGTAAACCCATTGTCCTAGATTCGTTGCTTAATGACAAGAATAACCCATTGTACGTGGGGTCAAAACATTCAGTTTTGAGCGCCACCTTGAAAATCATGAATTTGAAGGCCAAATTTGGTTTGACTAAAAAAGGGATTACCAAATATCTAGAATTGGTTCGAGAATTGCTCCCTGAAGGAAATTGAGTGCTTGAAAAATCGTATGCCGCGAAAAGAGTTTTTTTCCCATGGGTTTAGAATTGAAAACAAAATTCATGCATGTCCAAATGATTGCATGTTGTATGGGGGGGGGGAGGATGAGAAACTCGAAACATGTTGGGTATGTGGTGAGTCTCGGTACAAGTTAAAGTGGGGTGAAATTGTTGTGTGTGTGGAAGTGGGGGCCGTTTCGGAGAAGAAGACACCCGCTAAGGTCTTATGGTAGCTTCCGATAATTCCACAATTGAAAAAGTTGTTTGCTTTGAAAGAAGAAGAAAACTTACTCTGATGGCATGCTGAGAGGGATCCTTCGGCGGATGATGTCATAAGGCATACGTCGGATGTTGAGCAATGGAAAAGGCATAATGGCATATACTCGGAGTTCGGATCGGATACCCGACAATTAAGGTTAGGACTTTCTACCTATGGAATGAATATATTTGGCAATGTGAGTAGCGCATACAGTTCTTGGCCTGTAATGTTGGTGATCTACAATATCCCTTTGTAGCTGATAATGAAAAGAAAATATGTTCTTTTATCCATGATGATTTCGGGCCCCAAGCAACCGGGTAATGACATTGATGTATATCTTGCTGCCCTAGCGGATGATTTGTTGATGTTTTTAAAGGATGGAGTCCGTACCTATGATGCTATCGTGGACAATATGTTCACGATGAAGGCCCTTTTGTTTTGCACCATATATTTTCCTGCTTATGGAAATTTGCCGGGATATTCAGTGAAATGACATTGTGCATATCCAGTTTGTGAGAAAGAAACCACATTTTGTCAACTTAAGCATGATTATAAAACTATTTACCAGGGACATCGACGTTTTCTCCCCGAGGGGTATCCGTGGCATTTCACCAAGAAATGTTTCAATTGCAAGATGGTGTTGCGAGGAGAACATGAACCACTAAAGGGCACTGAGGTTTTTGAAAAAGTTAGTGGATTGTCTAAAAAAATTGTTGAGGGGAAGCGGAAGTTGGCAGTTGAAGGTAGTAGGAACAAATGCTCAATCTTCTTTCGTCTCCCTTATTGGAAGGATTTGGATGTCCGACACTTTCTTGATGTAATGTACATAGAGAAAATGTTTCCAATTCTTTGATTGGAACAATTCTAAAAAACCCAGGTAAAACCAAAGATGAATTAAAGTCTTAACTTGATTTGGTTGACATGGGTATTAGGAAAATCTTGGTCCCGTTACTAATGGAGATGCTTGTTATCTCCCCTACGCTTGTTATTCCATGTCTTAGATGGAGAAGAAGTCGTACTGTGAGACGCTAAGTAGTGTGAAAGTGCCTGAAGCTTATTCTTTGAATATCAGTGCTTCTGTATCACTAATAGAGTTAAAGGTAGTTGGATTGAAATCACATGACCGCCACAACTTTATGCAGGAATTGAATGCCATTAAGATTCATTCGTCTTTGTCGTCCCATGTATGGTTGTTTATTACAAAGATATGTTTGTTCTTCAAGTCTATATGTTCCAAAACTATTAGTGTTGCAAAGCTTGATCGATTTCAAACTATGATTTTTGAAGTATTGTGCCGAATAGAGATGTACTTCCCACCTTCGTTCTTCGACATAATGGTCCATTTGATTACTCATTTAGTTCTTGAGATTAACCTCCTATATTTTTATGATAGATGTATCCCTTCAAGCTGTATATGAACATTTTCAAACATTTTGTGAAGAACAGATATAGGCCAGATGCAGGTATTGTGCAACAGTATGTTGCTGAAGAAATTACTGAATTTTGTACTGATTATATTAAGGAGGTTGAATATGTGGGGGCTCCCAATTACAGGCATGAAGGGCGGTTGGAGGGTGTAGGGGTTCGACGGGGTAAGCTATTTAGCCCCAGTGTCGAGGATTTGTGCACTGCACATTTGTATGTTCTTTGGAATCATAAGGACGGTGTCCCATACATTGAGATCTACATGGATAAAATTCGAGTGTTCAATCCTACTTTCAATGAACCACGGGCTCTTCAACAACACACTGGAACTTTTTCTTCATGGTTACGATCTCACATGTCGACCGGCCGGCATCCAAAAACAGTCAAGTGGTTGTCTCGAAGACCTTTGGGTACCGTTCTATCTTTCAGGGGTTATGACATGAACGGATTTATGTTATACACAAAATAAATGGATGAGAAATGAGTCTCTCAGAATAGTGGAGATTCACTTATTTCCGAAGCATTACATGTTCGTAGTACATCTGACAATAATCTGATGTACGCCCATACGTGCTATCCTGGTACCATTGCGGAAATTTGAGAGCTTGATTATGTTATAATAAGAGTGTCATTTTTTAAATGTGAATGGGTTAATTTTAACAATGGACAAAGAACAGAAGATTTGGGTTTTGTGCTGGTGGATCGAAGTCAGTTGAGTTAGAGAGAAGATCCATTCATATTGGCCGGACAAGCTCATAAAATTTTCTACGTTAAAGATCCCATTGATTCCAGGTGGGAGATTTTGGTTGAGGGTAAAAAGGCTTTCGTGGAGGAATATGAACTGGAGGATTTGATTGGTTTTGGTACAAACACTGATTGGATCGAATGAAGAAGATTTTCTCCTAGAAGAGAATGACACAAGCTTGCTGAGTTCTTGGGTCACACGGAACACAATGAAGTTATATGAGTCGATAACCAAGGAAAGATGACAAAAAGGTGGAAGGCACAAAAAATGAAGGCGGAAAAAAAAGAAACATTGTAAGGTAAAAGTATAGCGGTGTTTTGCCATACATTTTGATGATGGCCATTCGCAAAGAGCCACTTTCGAGCTCAGAAGCTCTTCGGATTGAGTGGTCAATTAGTACTTTAGCTATATATCCTAACTAATTTGCAAGTTCATTTGAATGCAATTTCAATCAAAGGCTCATACATGTTTAAGTGAATCAAAATATTTTAAGTTCAACTTCCTGGGAATGAAAACATTAAAGTTATGAAATTCAAACAATAACAAGAAGTTTAAAACCAAATTACTTAGAAAATTGAACAACCAAATTACACAAAAATATCATCTAAAATAGTTAGGCAATTCAACATCCAAAAGAATTAGAAAATTCAACATCTAAATTTGAAATTGACATTACACAGAAGACCATCTCAAGGAGTGTGGCTTCCTAGATTCTTTCAATGCTCTCTCATAACCTCTCTGTTTCCGCTCAGGGATCCATACATTCTTCCTCAATTGGCACACCTCATCGTGAACCCATTTTTATACCTTCTTCATACCCTTCACAAATTTAGGGCAAAACTCATCTACAAAACAAAATGATAAACTACTGCAATTGCATAATAATTATTGCCATAATTTAATGTGTAAAGAATGTAAGGTATTTAAATCACCTTCTTAGATTCTACGCCTCTTGCTTGGCTTAGCCACTGGTGGTGTCTTGTGATGCCACTTTTGATCGAGTAATACCCACTTCTACAAAAAGTACTGTTTGTCAAAGTACTCATAGGGTTTTTCCTAGCCACTGAACTCCAATCCATCAACGCACCTCAAAATAAGGTAACAAAGTTCCCATACGGAAGACTATTGATTACCTTCTTCAAGGTACCAACCGACATCATATGTTTTAAAATTTCTGACCCATGATTAATTCTACGGTTCTCCGTTATATATTAGAACATCATGAGTGTAGCATAAGTAGGTTCAGTGATATGCCCTGATCTGGGAATGATTTACCTAGCTATCATGTCATAGACAATACGATCATCAGGGACAAGTTCATCCAAACAAAAATATTCTGTCCTACCAAGATCATGCGCTTGTCGATGAAAATACCGCAAACTACATTCCACGGGGTCTATCCTAGGATAGTCATCCTTAAGAGGTCACTCTCCCTGATGGGAAACATAATCTAAATGGTCACTCTCTAGTTATGGATATACATCCTCCGATCCTTTATATGGGCAATCTATAATTTTGTTTATAATCCAAGGGCTAAGCTCTATGTTGAACCCATTGACCTTAGTCCAGTAAGTTCCCCCTCTCTCAAGCTCATGTAAATTTCTATAAAATTGGAAAATTTCATCAAAATAAGAGTGTTCATTCATCGTCAATAGTTTTAGGACATGTTGGCCTTCAAATTTTTAACGGGGTTGGCTAATCCTATGCTATGGTAAATGTTCAAGTCTATGATTTAGCAATCCATCAACTTGCCACTATCTCTTAAAGCATGGTACTTATTTTCTGATTGAAGAGATACGGACCTTCTCGTATCATAGCCGGAGTTCATGCTTCAACAATACCTAGTTGATTTTGACCTTTGTCCATGTGCACTTCCTTCAGCATTTGATGTTGACATGATGTTCTTCAACTTCACCTGCCCAAAATTGTTTATGAATTTAAGAGTTTTCTGGTTCCGGCTCTAGAAATCATTCTAGGGTATATAATTTGGGATTTTATGAATCCCAATTTGGATTTTTTTACATAGTAGAAAAGGTTCTGAGCTCAAAACAATGTATGACTTTTGCATTAAAAATTCAAGAATCCGTACCGAGCTCAGAACTAGGTTCGTTCCATAAAAAAAGCACTGAAATTTGGTTCCACATTCAGAACTAACTCTTTTCCAAAAAAAATAAATGCCCAATAAAAGAACAAGTCCAACATTTAAACAGATTGGGATCGGAATGTACATCACAGCTGGGAACAGGTGTTCCGAGCTTGGAACTAAGTATTTGCCATAAAAAAGAACAATATAAGGGCAAGTTCACCATTTGAACATATTTGGATCAGAATGGACATCATATCTCAGAACAGGTGTTCCGATCTCGGAACAAAGGTTGTTCCATAAAAAATAAACGAGAAATAAAAGAAGCAATTCTAGCATTTGAACATATTGTGATCGAAATGAACATCAGAGCTCGGAACCTACGTTCCTAGCTCGGAACTGAGGATTTATAGGACAGGCATCCAAGTTGACAGGCATTCTTCCGAGCTCGGAAGCGTGTCTTACCATTTTTTCCCAAGACAAACAATGTTTGGGGCTCAGAACTCGTTCGGAAACTATGGTCACCTATGATATACCCTTTCAGTTTGAAGAGCATGTAAAAATTACCAAATCCCTTCTGAATAACAAATATATCTACTATCATAAAATTGTAACTAGCTTTAAATACCATAAAACTTGGAAATTCCATAATTAAAATTACAACTTGTTCTTCAATCCGCAACAAACCCAATGACAAAAATTAGAAAACATGAAATTGTTCTTAAGATCATAGAATTGTCAAAACAATGTGAAAGGTTCTTAATCAAGCATAATATCCAAATGACTATCATAGATCTAACTAATCTTCTTCTTCGTTGGGCTCGTTATCCATCGCACCAATTTCTGAATCCATTTTCTCAGCAGCATCACCACTAGCCTCCTTCGCCTCATCCTCTTCCTCATCATCACTATCATCACTAGAGTACTCGGGTTTGAAATTAGGTATGGAGTCATCAACACTAAGTTCGATGTGGAGGCCTGTGGATTCAACGAACTTAGAATGTCTTGCTTACGTTGTTGCCACCTCATTGTTAGCCAAACTAACATCCTCCTTGATGCATGCCAAAATATTTCTTGAACTTAGCCATCTAACCTTTCTTGATACCTGCAACATCGAATTTAAGAGAACCGAAAGAATCTAGTTATAATCATGTAATGAAAAATAATTTGTATGACAAATTGTTTAAAAGGTCTTGCATTCAATATACTTACTATATGAAGATCCTTCAGCCATGTCATTGCTTAGCAGATTTGGCAGCATTCCCCGTAATCGACCGATACTCATACCTATCGTTATCGCCCACCAAATGCTTGTGATCAAACCAAGCCTCATCGTAGTAGTCCAAACAGAGTGGCTTGTCAATTGGGATCACTTCCCATTTCTTAATCAACACGGTCATCAAACCTCCATATGAGAGATCTTTCCTCTTCCACGTAGCCGCCTTAAGTATGTACATCAGTATTGTATACCCAGGATTTAATGTAACCCCCTCTACAATGTTGTAGAACAACATCAAATTCCCGATGGTTGGCTCACACACATGACCACCCGATGGGAGGATATTCTGGAAGATCCACTCGTACACTAACCTATGCTCAACACTCAATTTCCCAACATCATACCCCTCAACTTACCCCGACACATTCCCCGTACGACCAAAATATTTTTGAGCCATAGGGACTAGGCATAGAGGGGTAGCCTCAGTAACACTAGGCTAATTTTGCTGATGGAATCTTTCAATTGGACCTTGGCTATCAACCAGCCTAAGTTTTCTAGGATCATTGTACTCACTACCCAGGGCTTCATTTATGCTAAATTTTGTAATGGGAATTGTTACACCATTTACCATTGTGAGGCCAGTGTTGTTTATGCTTTTACCTAAATTGGCGTAGAATTGCAATACCTCACCAAAATGGATGGGTTCATCTAATTTCAATACTTTATCGAATCTTGAGGGTTCCAAATATGTAATTAGATAACCTAGGTATATAGGCTCAACGTCCGAACTATGGATCACTTTAGGATTGGAGAATTTTCTATGATGAAAATCCACATACCTTCATTTGGTCGATTCATTGAAGAACGGGTCTGAGCTCCCGATCTCTTGAGTTGGTTGATGACTCCGTGTAGAAGCGTTACCCCCTCCTCCATCGGCACCTCTGTCTCTATACCTTGACATTGTAGATTTTGGATTTGGAATTGGTAGGAAATTGTAGGGTTTATGTGGGTTTACAAAATTGGGGATTGGGCAAATCGAAATGATTTTCCCGTTGAGGATTTTTTTATTAATACTGGGAGCAAGTTCCAAGTCCGGAACTACCTCTCATCCATTTACACAAGTCTATAGATTCTTCCTCGGGCACAACTACAACAAATGCATTAAAGGCGGCTTTGAAATGGGCCTTTAATACCCATTTCACATACCGTGAATTCCCTCCCTTTTTTTCTCTCAAAAACCCTCTCTTCTTCCATCAATCTTCCCATCAAAATTTCTTCACCCAATTATCTTGTGTATTCAAAACTACATGAAACCCTATACATTGTCATTTACACTTCCAAATCCCTATAGTTGCAACAATAAAATGTACTCTATAGGTTAGGGTTTTCACTACATAAGGCGGTGATAAAATTTCTCTTCCAAATCTATATTGTTTGGATGAAAAGGTAAACATTTCATCATTTTCTTTGTTCTGTGATTAGAATTTTACTTAGGGTTTTTATATTTTGATATATCCATGGTGTAAGTGTATTTTTCTAAGTATAAATGAATGTGTTCTAATAATAATAGTTAGATTTTCATTTGTTATAAATGAAACCCTAATTTTGTAAATTAGTGGTCGATTGTGATGCATGTTGTTAGGTAGTATAATGTCCAAGAAGATGACTCGTGAAGAACATGTGCGTGCAATAGGTGGAAATTTACAAACCTTAGGCATTGATGACGATTAAGAGGATGGGTAGGAGGCGAAAAGGATTACTAGAACACATTGTAGAACATTAGAAAGGAGAATGTCTAGAAAAGAATTAACTTTGTTGATTTTTAACAAATCGAGAAAATGTTTATCGGATGAAAGAACTAAATGGTCTAGTTGGGTAGGGAAGGTCGGTAGAACAAGAGTAGACATCTGGTAAGATAATTGACACGAGATTCCAAAAGAATTTAAAGATGTCCTATGGACGGGGCAAGGTACCTTCAATTAATTATGAGAATAGAAATTATTTAGTCAGAAATATAAATATATTATATCCTAAATTATGCTTTAAATATTTACTTTCATGTCAATCCACGTAGAGACCATTTGAGTTTGACGCTCTGGATATAGAGGATTTAAAGAAAAGGGAAATGGCCATGATGTTGAAGAGTTTGAGAGAACAAAAATATACCTTATCTCGAGATTACATATTCTCAAGTAGGAATGGAGATCGTCCATGGTTGATTTATACAAATATTCAACCCAAAATTTAGGAGATCCACAAGAGACGAGCCTTGGAAAATGAGGAAAATGTGAGAACTGTTAAATATAATTATTATTATTTAGACACATTAGATTAGTTTTGTTTGAAAAAACACTATTAGCTACAAATGTAGGGTACAAAGAATGGCAAGCGATGGATTGCAAAGGAAAACAAAGCCCCTCATCGTAAGAGTAGTGGGGGATATGGATTGGTGGCTCTCGAGTTAATTAAGGAACGTTTTGAGCGTGATGTCGAACTCGCAATCAGCGGAGGAGTGACCGAGGAGGAGGCAAGATCATCGATACTACCCATCAATGAGGAAGAAATCGACCGGTGCGATATATTCCTGAGGAGCTGTTAGAATAGTATGGGTGGATGCGATAAAGATCTCATGCGAGAAATTTCCAAACAAGTGGTTAGCCCCTTAAAAAATTGATTAATGATTCTAAATTGTATTCTACAAACTGCATTGTTTTTTAAAAACTCTTTCACAAAGAGATGCGTTCTGAATTCGTCGGTCCTACAACAGGGCTAAACCATCCTGAGTTCATGTATTTCAAAAGGAAGCGCTCATACGAGACTAAAAAATTGAGCAACAATAAATCTTGATCCGCAAGTTAATTGAACACACTGGTCTTTCTATACCGAAAAATTTAGCCAATTTAACACCGGGTTTAACTCCTCTATCTAGAGGATCACACCACTCATTAGGAGATGTTGAGGTGAACAACAGTCAAATTCTACTTCCATCTAGAGATGAAGTCAATAATGTTGACCTTTCCATCATGTCCGCCTAAAAGGGTCCAATTTTTTTATTTTTTAATCTAAATTAATTTCATCAGCATTTATTTGTCATAATTAATTATTTTTTGTTCTAGACGTCACATTTGTGTGAGGTGTACGTTGATCAAGCGGACAAAGGTAGGCCAATCCACGTTGTCGAAGGTATACATCACGAGTCAATGCGACATCATCACTCAGTCCCAATTGGAGATGGGATATCTAGAGTCTCACTGGAGAAGCCACTTACTCTCAATGCCCTATTACCAATTCTAGATGGCCACTACAAGCACGTGGGAACCGCATAAGGAATTTTTCTCCTATGGCCTCGTCGCCTAATTTACATGGACCCTACAAAGGATCGTCATTTGAAGGTCAAGCCTAAAACGACAACTAAAATATTAGACAAAACATCGAAGAAGGCTAATCCCACACTCATAAGGGGACACATTTTGAAGGATTCACTGCACTTTTTTAGGGTCTTGTATGATTTGATGGACGGACACCAAGTCAACTCAACCTACTTAATTTCTGGCAATGAATACGTATATGGTCAAAAAAGGGAAATAATTACCTCGTGGAGTGACTTCGAAGACCTGTGGAGGTGTGACCAAGTCAATCAAACCCTAATGTCTATATAGATATTGTAAGTTCAAACCATTTATGTATTCAAAGGAACAATTTAGTTGCATTTCTATTGTTACAATTAACGCTTTCTCTTTTTTCCCCCAAAGGTACATGTATTATTTTGCTAACCAAAAGGAGAAGGCTTGCATAGGGTATCTGTGCCTGGTTATAACACAAGAAATCGAAAATGAGGTCAAAGAGAGGATGGATTACATCCGCAAAAGTTTTGGACGAACGGATTAAAAAAATCATTTCACCTTACATTCAGAGGTGATGGTAAAATTCCAATTTACTTAAAACATATTTTGTGATTCTTTTTATGCATGATATTGTTGTAGGGACCATTGTAGATTAATATTTATTGTCTCAGGGAAGAACTGCATTTACTGGATGGATCCTCTACATTATCAACCTTCCAGATAATTTATTAAGATATTGTATGTATCCGTCATTTTTCTCACCCAATCTAGTACGAAGGGTTTGGAGATAGTCGAGATCAAGGTGCAGTTTTTTTTCCAATGTTCGCAATTACTTTTAATATGGAATTTTTGATGTTTTGCTATGATTAATTAATTGTTTTTTATCAATTAGTACAAGACGCAAGCGAAGAATTGGGAGTGCGGGTATTACGTAATACTATATGCGGCGGAGTGTCTTCACCAAATCCGTGTGGATTATCTTGAAATCGATGCCGTAAGATTTGCGTTCAGTCTTGTTTTATTGTTCCCATGCTATAACTTCATTTATTGGCATATTGCACATATTATTAACATTTCCAAATTCACTTATTTTTAAAAATGATCAAAAGCCGTATTCGTAAGTTGATATCAACGTGGCAAGGAATTGCTTGACTAGGTATATTGTCAACACCCAGCTCGCTTCAATTGGAAATCCCAACGTAGTATATATGATGACATTGTCATTGGAATAAAATTTGATATATTTCTATTCCTATCTATAGATTGTTTCTTCCCTAGTTTAATCTATAGATTTTTGATAAATAGTGTGAAAATGACATTTTTTGGTGTATCTTGTCCTGGTATATGAGGCTTTCATGTAGCCGGATTCTATTGAATATCACAATTTGACCATAATTTCTGAAAGGCATTTCGATAAGGTAAGTGATTTTGTTTCTTTATTAATTTTTATCGTAGATCAGATATCTTGTTACGAATTCGGAAGACAGGATCTGATTCATGTTCTGAGTTCGGAACAAATTATATTGCATTAAATGGTCCCAGACCTAGAATTCACAGATTGGGAACGGAAATTCCACCAGACACAGAAACCACATGCCCTGGCTAGAGAATCGTTCCGAGTTCGTAATTCCAACAGGTTCCGAGTTTGGAACTAGTCAAAAGGTCAAAAGTTTTGCATCTTGTTCCGAGTCCGGAAAATATTCCAGGGTATGAAGACTTGTGCTTGGTTCCGAGCTCGTAACCAATCAAAGTGTCCGATGGTTTGCATCTTGTTACGAGTTCGTAACATACTACATTGTCCGACAACTTTCAGCCTTTTTCGACTTCGGAACTGATCAAAGGTGGTTCCAACCTCCCGTTAGAAGGCGGTTTTAAACCGCCTTCCATTGGTACATTAGAAGGTAGTTCTCGGAACCTCCTTTGATCCCCATCAATCAAAGGCATGTCCAAAGAAGTCACCTCAAAGTGACTTCTCTTGTTCAAAGGAACCACAGTTAATAGAGGCGCCTTCACTAGTGTCCTAGGGTTTAAGGTATTGAATCCACCAAAAGAGAACAATCTGAAAATACTATACCATGAAAGATAAAATATTCTAGCAGCACAAATGGAGTATAATGAAGTTTGAAATTATTTTTTAAAAAAATCAAGAATTAAAAATAAAAATTTAAAAACGGAAAATATTAAAACATCATTTTGAGGCCCAAAACAACTTTAAATGCCAGAAAAGTATTAAACCATTTATTTGGATGTCGTGCACCAAATCTACGATCCTGAACTTGCCAAACATTTGCCACAATCAATTACATCCTCAATTCTCGTTTCCAGACACCCAACGCCACCCATTTAGAGAAGTATTTAAAAAATCACCTAATTTCATAATAGTGAAAAATAATAATAATACGTCAAAAACTTTTTGGTAGCTATAACTAGTACTTTTATACATTAATTGAAGTAATTTTTGCATTAATGATCAAAATTGTTGAGAGCTATGTGGAATCTATTCTATATATAAAAGCGTGAGTTATTTTGTTGGGAATAGGTTTTGGTACGGTAGGCTGTTATCTTCGTCTTCAAAATCGCTTCTCCAGCTTGCTTTGTTTTTGCTTCATCTTCAACTGGAAACCTTTTGTTCCTGATCATCAACAATTTCAGGGTAGCCGGTTACAACTTACCTACCCTCGAATCTTTTCCCCAGATTGGTTGATTTTTTCGTCAACCTCTGTCACCTTCTATGCTGGTGCCTAGAATTGCGGCTTCCCACTTACGTGGTTCAGACCAGTGCATGTTGTTCTGCTACGTGTCGACTTGCTGCCTCCCCTCTTCCTTAAGTGTTGTCTCCCCGCCTTCGCCCTTCCTGTACGACTCCTCATTTAAGGTAATTTATGGTATGTGTCCTCTTTAATGTTCTTTGGATGATTCGAGCTTTATTCTATGTTCACCCTCTCCCCAGGTCTCTGGTTTAACAAAAAAATGGCATTATTTAACATGACTGGGGTTTTTATTCCTCTTTTTTATTCTAAAATTGTACTGTGTGCCAAACTCTATAATTACCTTTCTTGCTTTATCATCTTTGGGTTTTCTTGTTACTCTGTTTCATATGTTTTTGTTTTCTCTCCATGTCTGCGATTCATTGTTTTGATTGATATGTTCTTCTTCATTTCGGAAGGTGCACGTTAGGTGTTTGATATTTGTTCTGAATCAGGACCTTTTGTAGACCTAATATCAGTGGTTTTGCCTTCTTCATTACTTTTCTACAATTCATGTTAATGGTTTTTGTTTCTTCGGGAAAATAGTACCGCAAATCTGCCATTTCGTGGATTCTTCTTCTTCGAAAACTCTACCTACGATTGCATTTTTTGGGTTAATTTAATAGTAAGTTTCCAAGACTCCGTATGAATATTTTAATGAGATTAGTTCTTGAATATGTTAGTCCTATATGTTAAACTCATGTATAATGCCTGGAGGTTTTGAGTTAAACTACGATGCGATGTTTGTTCTTTCTCTTGTTGTAATGTGGTTAAGTTCATTATGATAGTTGTAGTCAATTTCTTGTAGCTCTTGCCTAAGATATTTGATTGTACAGTAAAATTTATGTGATCAAAATAACATCATGGTAATTGTGTTTTTCAAAATTAATGTGTTCAAAATAACATCATGGAAGCTGTGTCTTTCATTGTACAATAAAATGCCTTCTTGGTCAACAACTACAATCCACTGCTATGTTGATTAGGGTTGGTGGCTATCGGTATTGACTTTTTTATGGTTGTCTTTAGGTACCTTAGTTGTAGTTTTTAAGTGTATGATGCAAAACTGTAATATGTAGTCCAATTGTTATTTCTCATTTAGATGCATCCATTTTTTATAGTTGCTCTAAAATTTTGATAGCTTAGTGAATTACTACAGTTGAGGACTTGGGTTTTTTGCTTGTTTAATGCTGTTAAACCGAGGTGTAAAAGGTTAATTATTCAGATTCATATTGTTGTTGTTCAATCTTTGTCTGAACTACTTTTAGACTACACATTTGTGCTTCAACCTGATGCTATTTTTTATAGCCTGATTTAGGGATAAATATTTTGTAATTAGCAGTTTAAGGGTTCTTACTTTAAAGTTTTTGGAGATAATTGGAAGAGCTATACTTGTATCTCAACTATTTTTCCAAATTTGTTGATAGTTATGGTTCATATGAATGGTTGTATTCTGTTGGAGTTAGCCATAATCTATTTTTAAAATTGATTTTCAAGCAATGTCTGTATAATCTGAGTGTCATAATATTTTTTTATAGAATCAAAGAAACACCAAAGAAAATCGTTGCGTGATGGTGTTTCTGTGAAAGTGCATTTGAAACAGGCCGATTCATGGACCTGAGCTATTCTCGTTGCGCCAATGTGCAAAGTACCCATAATGAACTCAATTCTTTCATTCAATTTTTTTGTTATATGGCTACCTTACACTGTAATTATAAACTCTTGTCACACATTGTTGATCACATAACTCCGTCATGGCTGCCGAGGCAAATTCTCATTGGTGTCTCTGATTTCTCTAATTTCATGTTCATCGTGGTCCGCTGGATTTAAACACGAATGAAGCAACATATTGAAGGATTTTATATTTCTGGCTGATTAGGTTTTTGTGGAGTTGACTTCGGTCTTTCACGCAAGGAATTCATCCCACTTCGCTGAAGCAATTCAAGCCTATACTGCTGCAATAATGAGGTTCTTATTTTCAGTTCCATTGGGTTAGTTTTGCTGCTTTCAGATCTCCTGCCATTGGGCTGTTTGCGATCAGATTTTATTTTTTAGATTTGGGGTTCAGTTATGCTACCAGGTGATCTCATATTTAAGGTCTTGTCTGTTTTAATATTTGTGTATCCTTTTCCACTGCTGATTCTTTTGCAATTTCATTGGCAACGCAGAAGGTGTTTGATATATTGCCTCAGTCAATAATTATTTTTCTGCTCTGTTTCTGATTTTAGGGTTCTAATGGAGGTACATGAGAAATTGGGTGAGTGTCTTTTGCATTGTAAATAAGTTCTTAATTCTGTAATTTATACATTCATAGGCGCTAATTCAACCTGTAATGCAGTTCTTGAAAGAAAAGATACTAAGGTAGCAGCAACAGGGAAAATGGGCAGCTCATAGCTACATTCAGGTGTTCCAAAACCCACACAACAAGAGCAACTACAGAATTGGCAGAAAAATAGAAGGATACTTGTAAGTTTTCTTGCTTTGAGAATGATGTTCACCTTGGGGTGCTGAACATTATCTACCATTTCCTTTCTTTTGTTTTTTGGTGCTTGATAAAGTTTTGGATGAATCACTTGATTGTGGCATGGCTTTAAGAGTTTCATTGATTTGCTGAAATTATGCTTTCTAATTTGAGTTATCCATTTCTTTTCTATTTTTAATGGATATTCTCCTCTTTCCCGTTTGATTGCTTAATTTGTCACCCATAACCAAGTATTCTTTTCTTGTTTATATTTTTTTTTTGAAAACACCCAAAGGTGGAGGGTTCTGGTTCTTCCCCGAACCTACAAAAAATTTAAAAAATTACATGTAAATGATGTATAGTAATACCACATGAGAGTTTTAGACACAATTATAGTTTTAAGGGGTTTTGTTTTTTCTTCGATTTCATTTTCCAAGTTCAACAGCCTTCCCTGAGTGTTTGTTCTGTAATATCATTCCAGGCATATTCAACTGTTGGTACACCTGACTACATTGCTCCAAAAGTTCCGCTGAAGAAAGGTTAAGCCATGGAATGTGATTGGTTAGTTTCTCCCGGATCAGAAACTGTTGCATCCTCACCGGAATGCCATGCCCTGTCTACCAGCTCTTTAGGATGTCTAGGATATGCTTCAAGGAGTTGGCTTCCAAAGGTGCTCTCATGGCCATCATGAAAGCTTCTTGGTAGAACATTGCATCACATTTTCATGGGGAGTGGAATCACTTCATTCTCCTAAATTTGTTTTCTGATTTCACGAATAATTATATTATTAGTTATTATTTATACGATTCGGTATGCTATGATATGATTATTTGGTAAAATTTTGTTTTCTGAATTCTCAATTGAAAATATTTTTTGAATGCTCAGTTCCCAAGTTGTTTTACTCTGTTTCATCTCTTAGCCTACTATATTCTTGGTTTTTACACAATTAAACAGTATCTTGTTGGAGGAATGGGAGCTTGGGAATTTAGAGAACGATACGAACATCAATTTAATTGTTTAATGCTTGCTTTTCTATTCTCAGGTTCAATAGGTGCATGCATTATAGGAGAAGATGCATGATTACAGCTCCCTGTTGCAATGAGGTCTTTGATTGCCCTCAATGTCATAATAATACTTCTACACTAACATGAATGATTTGTGATCTTTTATCATTGCAGTCATTGATCATGTTCTTGACATTATGAATCATCTCCTTGCCTGTCAGGTTAGTCTTCATTTTTATAGGCTATACCTGATCATTTACTTCCTCTTTTTGTAGACTGCCTACAATGCTGTATATAATGTTCATTCTTTGTACCTGTGTTTCGGCCATTTGTGAATTGAGGACTCTCAAAGTCACATAGTTACCTTGTGTTTCTGGACCTTGCTCACCGTGATCATTTATGATGTCCTCTTCATCAAATTGCTCTTCTTCTACGCCAAATTCCTCAAGAGG
>JAULKM010113481.1:0-22454 GCA_032355605.1 Rubia tinctorum | reverse complement strand
TATTTTTATGTATTTTTTCGCATTTTTAGTAGTTGTTAGACAACCCCCCCCCCCCAAAAAAAACCTATGTTTGTAGCACTAGGTATTCCCAACACACAATCCGAGTGATACCCGGTTGTGAGTTTCTTGTAGTTAACTTTTGAATTCTATCATCTCTGCGAACGATCTCACACTTGCCACTATGTACTCTCTAGTAGTTGGTGGTGAGTACGGGAACAACATATAAATATCTATCTTTGGTCTTCTTAGCGTACTGTGGGTAATTTGGTAAAAAGAACGACCCCACGCAGTGCAGATCAGTTTACGAGTCCAGAGAAGTAAACAAAACCAATATAGCTTAGAAAATCATTACAAACCACTTCATTTTCTAACTACCGGATCAACCATTTTCTGACTACGAAATATGTAAAGATAAACGATGTTTCGGAAAAGGCATCGTTCATTTTCCTAATTAATGGTGGTTAGAAACCACTATTAAACATAACACATTGCGCCGAGGTCATTAAATGAGCACCAAATTTTGGTTTACCACGGTTGTCATTTGCGGGGCAAAATTTCAGGTATCAAAAGTTCATTAAACTCCGGTTCGGGGCCGTAATTTCGCAAAGCCGCGCAACAGAGCTGTTAATGGATGTTTTTGCACCAGTGGATTAAATTCAGAACCAATAAATTAATTTCACCACTAAGGAAAAAATTCAACTTAAAATTAAATATTTACTTGGGTAGTTGGCAGTGACTTGTTGAACGATAAGTCAAAATTTATAATATGTATATGATTACAACATAAATTTAGAAACAATTACACACATTATTCATCATTTCTGCTAATCATTTCATCAATAGAATCTCCGCATCACTACTTTACACGTTATCATTCCCTCCAATAGAGCTCCAAATTTGCAAAGCTATGTCATCTGTCATAACATTCTTTCGAGATTGATCAAATATATGCAAGTCCATATTTTCGTGATCACTTGGCTCATGGTCTCAAATACGTATATCAAATTTGTGCATTCTAATGAATTTATGAACCGTGAAAGAGGAAACAATTATTGTCATCAAATTTACTAATTACATGAACATAACATTATCAAGTCGGAGTTGCACTTTGCACGTCTTTGGATATTCAGTTAACAATTTATGTACGCATTGAACATCACTTTCCCCACCTCTTGGACGTTGTCTTGATGATAATTCAAGTTGTTCCATTGATCAGTGGGCTTTAAGTTTTGAGGTTTTGGTTGGGTCGATAGTTGGATGTATGTAATTTTGCTTATCAATTTGGTTTGGTTCAACTTAGCTCAGTTCAGCTTGTTCCTATTCATTCCAGAGCATTTAAGTGTAGGAGAAAGACTCATATGAAACTATCTCACCATAACTTATGGTGAGATAATGAACAAAGTAAAGTTCTTAAAATTATAGATAGTACTTCGTGTCTTCTTTCACCTTTAAATAATTATATTTAAACCGTTCGTCTCACCATAAGATTAGGTGAGACCATCTAACCCAAGTCTTTGTATAAGTCTAGTATAGTCTAATTATGTTCAGTTTGGTTTAGTCCAGACAACTTTGGTTCTATTTAGTTTGGCCCGGTATTTTTAAGTCTGATTCAATTAGGTTCAGTTTGGCCTACAATCTCTCATTGTTGTTAACCAATTCGAATAAGTTTTGTCAAGTTCAGTTCAAGCATGTTTAATAATCTTATCCAAGTCCAATTATGTTTGGTCAAGTCAAGTTCAATCCGATTCGATTAATCTTGTCCAGTCCTATCCTATTCAGTCGAATTTCGTACAATTCCATGTTTTTCAAATTTTACATATTTTATGTACATATTTTTATATTTTGTTGAGTTCAACACCAATAAATTAAATTCATCACCAATAAATCTAATTCATAACAATTAAATTAATTTTGAACCCAATAAATTAAGTTCAACATATATAAATTAAATTTAGTACCAATAAGTCAACTGAATATGGAATAATTTTCCTGAAAAAAATCCGATTAGGAAAAATATTAATTTCATTGTAACATATCTAATAAGAAATGAATTAAATAATAATTTATATGTAAAAAATTAAAAGGAAATAAATAGATAACAACCTAACAACAATTAAGGTGATCACCCGACCTCATAATTTTATTGATTTGCGACCTAACACTTCATGAATTTTCATAAACATCAGCCCAACCCACTACCTCTGCTCTAATAATTAGTTTTCGTTTGGCTTGATATCTGAAAATTATCATTAATGAATATAATATGTAATAGACATCAATATTATGATTAATTACTTATTTCTTAAATTTCCATTTATTTAATATATCAAATTCTTATTTCGTAAGAATAACTCTCGGGTTAAGATTTTACAATATCCTCCTTTTCTTTATAAAATAAAATAAAATCTAAGACAAAGTCTTGTTTTATGCAACCTAAACTTTAAATTAGGGTTTATTGTAAAATTATTATAAATTACATTTGGGATGAAGTTTTTTTTTCTAAAATATGCTAATAAATCTAGACACCAATGGTGCAATTATTAAAATGTTATATATATCACATAATTTTTTATTTTTTTTTATTATTTCTTCCCTTCTCCGATCAACATAATCGGAACTACTTTTGCGCCACTGCGTTTCTTCCTCTTCTGTCGGCGACGCAGCGGAGCTAGGGCAATCACCGACGATTTTTTTCTTCCGTCGTCGACGCCGCCACCGCTCTGCAACTATCCTGTTATTCCAATCTCTAACACACCTACAAAGTCTATGTTCTGTAATCCACAATTTTATTTCGAGTTTAGCCTATTTATGTGAGATAGTGATGTGAGACAGTGTAGTCAACATTCGCACTACAAATTGTAGAAATAACTACTTGTGTTGTTAAGGAAGGGAAATGCTCTTCGGTTTTTATTTTGAACCATGCTCTTCAATTTTAGTGTAGTCAGCATTCTTAGCTCTCATTTTCAAATATTTGATAGCTCTCATTGTACATTTCTTATACTCCATCTGTACCCGTTCAAGTTGCACACTTTTTGTTCAACTTTCTCATACCATGTTTAACCAACGATAACTTTATTTATTATAATAATGGTGTATTAAAATTTGATGTTTAGAAAATACATCATGCAGGGAATCCAATGATATCTCACGTAATGATATTTGTATCTATATACTGGTTAAAATTTATGGTCAAACATGGTATGAGAAAGTTGACTAAAAAGTGTGCAGATTGAACTTGGACAGAGGGAGTAGAAAAAAAACATCTACATCAACATCCCAAAAATTTCCATGATAAAAAATCGCAATGTAATTTATAAAATCATTCTTTTATATTTCATTTTTATACTTATTTTTCTTGAAACGCCTGGGAATTGTACTTAAAACACCAATTTATTTTTGTACCACACATACGTTATAAAAGAAATACATACTAGTTATATATGAAGCACTTACAAATAACAATTGAAACACCTACAATATACTCTATGCATCAAGTTATCTTTGTAGCACACGAAAGTTATAAAAGAAGCACATACAAGTAACATTTGAATCACTTACAAGCGATGGTTGAAACATCTGCGACTTGTAAATTAAGCACCAAGTTGTTTTATATCACACAAGTTATAAAGTAAGCACCTAAAACTTATATGTGAAGCACTTACAAGCGACGTTCGGAACACCTGCAAGTTGTACTCTAAGCACCAATTTGTTTTCACATCGCAAACAAGCTATAAAATAAGCACCTACAACCTACATTTGAAGCACTTTCAAGAGTTGGTTGAAACACCTATGAGTCGTATTCTAAGAACCAAGTTGTTTTGTAGAACGCATAAGTTATAAAAGAAGCACATACTAGTTACATTTGATGCACTTACAAGCAATTATTAAAACACTTGCGACTTGTACTTTAAGCACCAAGTTTTTTCATAGCACATACAAGTTATAAAATAAGCATCTATAACTTATATTTAAGCACTAACAAGGGACGTTTGAAACACTTTCGAGTTGTACTCTAAACACCTAGTTGTTTTCATAGGACAAACAAGTTATAAAATAAGAACCTAAAACTTATATTTGAAACACTTACAAGCGTTGGTTGAAATACCTATGAGTTGTACTTTAAGCATCAAGTTATTTTTATAGCACACACAAATTATAAATGAAGCACATGCTGGTTACATTTGATGCACTTACAAGTGATTATTGAAACACTTGCGAATTGTACTTTAAGAACAAAGTTTTTTCATAGCACATATAAGTTATAAAATAAGCACCTACACCTTATATTTGAAGCACTAACAAGGGACGTTTGAAACGCTTTCTAGTTATACTTTAAGCACCTAATTGTTTTCATAGGACAAACAAGTTGTAAAATAAGAACCTAAAACTAAAATTTGAAGGACTTACAAGCGTTGGTTGAAACACCTACGAGTTGTAATCTAAGCACCAAGTTGTTTTTGCAGCATGCACAAGTTATAAAAGAAGCACATACTAATTACGTTTAAAGCACTTACAAGCAATGGTTGAAGAACCCACGAGTTGTACTCTAAGTATCAACAAGTTTGTTTCTATAACTCTTATTTTTATACTTGGAACACCTCTTATTAAAGTAGTGTCCTTACCTTTCCATTGCATAAACCTTTGTAATTTGTAATCAAGAATAGTAAAACTCTTAACGGAAAATTCATTACCTTTCTTACTGTATTAGTTGATGTGTACATTCTATGTAAATATTTATGTGTACATTCTATGTAGTATTAGTTTCTTTACATAAAATGCCTTGATCCAGGTTTTAGAGAAGACTGGATTTTTTTACCGAAAAACATAAACATCGAAGTACTAATCTTATCAAGTGAGTTAAATTCTGAGTAGGGTCTAAATGGAGTTATAAGTATGGTCTTCACTCTTCAAAGTTGGTCACTTTTTGAGGAGAATGATATAGACCAGAAAGCAGCAAAACAGAGAAATTGGGTTTCTTGAAAAATCATCTTGAGTGATGGAGCTTGCTAAAGAAAGGAGGGCTGGTGTTCAGAGTAAATGGAGCTGCTATCGAAGGAGACGAATAACCATTTGGAGCACTGCTTCAGTTGTACTTGAAACACCTACAAGAATAAACTAGTGTTGTATTATTGCAATCGCTTGTATGTATCATTCAACAACTGAATCTGATAGAACATTTCAACATTAGTCACAAATTCATTGAACAAGAAGATATAATTGCTCATCCCCTCACGATTCACATCCATTATACCTCATCAAATTACCTTCGGATTATCCAAAACATTTACTTGATGCGTTGATCAGAACATCAATTTAATAGGTTAAAACCTTGATCTTTAATGGATAAAATAGTACTAGTATCCTAACCAAAAACAATTCTACTACCACAGCAGGTTCCTAAAGAAAACTACACTCATATGAAGAAATCTACTTGGACAACTCTGGAGATAACCACATTAAGTGTGTCATCTAATTCGTATGCAACTACTTCCGGAATTAACACCTTTGTTATGAAAAGGAAACAAAGCACAATTTAGCCTTAACAATGGGGAATCCTATTAAGTAATACTAGTCATATTGGTTAGTGAAGGTGACCATGTTGTAAAGATACATGCAAATAGAGATGCATACCATTTGCCCCCTCCTCACCTAGCCAAGCATTCCACCCTAAGATACTCCCTAGCTTGAATGCAAAACAGAGTAAAGTATAAGATCTCAATAGAAAGGATATCTTAATGGTTGGTGCAAAAACATACAAATAATCCAAAACTACCTTCTAGAACTCTCCTTTATAGCTCCACCAAAATCTTGAGGTCATCTTTTTTCACCAGCAGATGCTGAACTAATATCTCCTAACTAGCACAAAAACCACCACCAATCCCGGTGTTATATGAGGCGGATAATACTACAACGGAGAAATAGTAGGCAGATGACTATAAATTACAACCATAAAACACAAAAAGGGTACTTCCAACCTCAACTTTTCATCAATTTTATTACACATACTTAAACTATTAAGAATCCAAAATACCCAAAGAACTAGTGCACAAATTAGGATCAGAATCCGTATACATTGAAACGATAATATACCCTAACAATCTCTGACGCACAATACTGATCAGATAATGAGTACTAATAATTTATTCACACAACGCATTCAAAATGTTAATCCGAGTGACATATTGCTTCACATGTTAATCATTGTTTATCAAACTTCATTCAAATGCAGACATACCTAAACTCACCAGCATCTAAAGCAGCAACAAGAACACATTCATAAACACTGTTGACTACGCATGATCCTTTAAAATATATTTAATGAAAGGAAAGATATTTCCTTTTGACGTTCAATTGCAAATCGAACAAAAAACAAAACCACTGGGTAAATTTTCATATCAAGCAGGCAGCCTAGTGAACACCCATTACTGTGAAACAACCACTCACCATATAAAGCCAAAGCCCTCCTAATTCATCCAAATTCGTCAGTCAGCCAACCTCTCGCTGCTTTCTGACCTTCCTCCTGAAGAACAACCTGATGAAATAATAGATATACCATCTTCTTTAGTTCCATAGGAGCGTGTCTAAACATATCCCACAACCCAAAATGAATGGCAGAACATAAACGCATCTAAATAAAATAGGCTTAAGAGAAGAACAGAATCACATAGTATTTGTTTCACAAGCCTCATTACATAAGTGAACATCGATATGCGTTAAAGAGATGACCTTTGTCTCCCTTCAAGTGTGTGCCTGGTTGAGGATGGTGGCCCGAACCGAGAAATTGACCTTTAATAACATAGAAATAGAACAAAACAGAGAATTAATGAAGATGGAAGACGATCAACAAAGACAAATTGAGGAAGAAACGGGACCAACAAAGAGAAACGGGGGAATGGTGAGGTGAAGTAGGCAATATGGATCTGATTTCGTTCTAACCCGATTTAACCCACAAAAGATCCGCGCATTTTCAGCGTCATTTGTTTTCTATTTTATCATCTTTGACTATTATATATTAAATCTAGACCATTCATTAAACTATTTTAGTGGCTATGATTTAGTCTCACATAATTTGGTGGTATCACATGATCCTAATTCTTTCTATATATATATATATTAAAATACAATGAACGAACCTTTTGCTTTTCTGGCTAGAATTGAGATAAGAGAATTGTGACGTGGAATCAAAAGCGTAGAAATATCAATCTGGTTGAGTTTGCTGAGATGAATAAATGTAATAGTTTTTTTTTGGATCGTCGCCCAATGTGCTCCCCTTCTGATGCTGCAATCTTGAAGACGCAAAATGGCAGGATTTTGTGGGCGAGAATATGAAGAGATGGGGAAGATGGGGTGAGGAAGGAGGTCAAACCTGAAATCAAACATGGTTAAACATGAAACGGCATTGTTTCAGGGGAAAAAAGTCGGCTTCGGGCTCAAAACGATGTCAATTAAGGAAAATGATAGAATTACCCCACATTGATGATAAAAATGAAACTAAACAAAAGCAAAGAATCTTTATTGTAGTGTGTTTTGGTATTATACTAATTATCTTTAGTTTGGTTACACATTGTATTGTAGGCTTAGACTTGCACAATTATTACATGTCCAATCATAAAATTATCTTGAAGATTTCACATCTTAAATTTTCAAGTTGTTTAAATTTCTCTGGTTAATTGAATAATTAGTCTAATGAATTTATTGAGCAAAGTGGATCAAATGTCCACATAAATTTCGTCAGAGGAGCAAGTAACTACAAAATACTGATAATATTTGATACATCGGCCAACGGATCACCAGTGGAAATGTGACTGGTAGCAATGAGGCCCTACTAAATTGCATATTGCACATATTAATAATAACCTTTGTTATGCATTATACACTCACAAAACACAGGATTCTGACAAATATGCAAAGCCAACTTAATGTAGAAAAAGAGTCGCATCGCACGTAGGTGAAGAATCCTAAGACTATCCAGGAGAAGTAAGGCCAGCCATCAAACAGTACTCGGCCTCGGCTGAGGAACGAGAGGACATGTGTTGTTTCTTGGTATGAGAACCACCAAGGAACACAAGCCAACAAGACAAAGAATAAAGTGTCAATGGGCAACTAGCCCAGTCTGAATCACACCACCTGGACAAGGAGAGATCATACTCATAACTCATACCCTGGCCTGCATACTCCTTCAAATAAAGTACAACCTGAAGAGCTCCATCCCACTGCTACTGACCTAGCTCTTGCATGAACTAGGCCAAGATGTGGCATTGGATAAATCTGGGATAGTGAAGGAAATTTTATTAAGAGGGTTGTTATGGTTCAAGATTCGAGAGAAATATGCCAGTAGCTAGGGCGCGAGCATTCTGCTCGAGAAGTGAAACCGTGAGCTCGATGCCAAGAGTTCTAGTCTCTACAATGATGTACATAGTATACTTCCATTGACCTAGAAACAAGACATCCAAACTATTAGCCACCTTGATGCCAAGAAAATAATTCAACGGACCCAAGTCCTTCATATGCAAACAATGGCACATGTATTGTTTCAAGGAAGAAAAAGCAGGAGAGTCATTTCCATAAATAATAAATTCATCTGCGTATACAAGAGCGTGATGTTGAATATGACCGTGAGACAGAGTAAAGAGAGAGTGATCTGAGTAAGACATAGTGAATGCATAGGAGAGTAGAGCCCTCACAAGCTTAGAAAATCAACAACGAGGGGCCTAACGCAAACTGTATAAGAACTTGCGGAGATGGGAAAAATGCTTGGAGTGATAGGAGTGAAGCCAGAAGGCGGCCACATATATACTTCCTCACCTGAATCTTCGTGAAAAAAAGCGTTATGAACATCTATCTGATAGTTTTATCAATTCTAAACTGCTAGAAAATTCAAAACAATGATCAATTTGGCGATAGGATTAAATGTCTCATTGTAGTCAATGTCCTCGATCTAATGATTACCAATGATAACATAAAGATCCTTGAGATGCTTAACCAAACCATTAGAATGGTACTTTATATTGTAAACCCTCTTGCACACCAGGGTATGATGATTGGGAGGAAGTTTGTCCACGTTCCAAGTGTCGTTATCCTCTAGGGCTTAAATTTCTTTGGCATGGTGTCATGCCAACCAGTATCTGGCATTGCCTCTTTAAATTTTTGAGGCTCAACACCCACAGTAATAGCTATGAGAAAGAAATGGTGGTGCACAAAAATATTATCGCAATTCGAAAAATGTTCTAAAGGATAAAGAGTACCTAAGGAACCAAAAGGAAGCAGAAGCAGCCAAAGATGGACTCAATTTCAGTACAGTATGAGTAGAAATATCATGGAGCAATAGAGAAGCACGTTTCTCATGTAAACCAAAATCCAAAGATGCACATAGTGCCACAAAGTCATGATGGGGGACATGCGCCAAAGATGTCGAGGTCGTGGCTTATACTTGAGTGTGAGGAGTAGATGAGTCAAGTGGAGCGGTCGAGGCACTCAAAACTGAGTCACGATCGACTATGAGAGGTAGAGGAGGTGGATAGAAGAGGGAGATATGGTTGGAGGCGAAGCGTATGGAAATTCATTCTCGTAGAATTTCATATCAAGAGAAACAAAGTAGCTCATGTAGCTAACTCATACAACTTCCAACTCCTTTTGCAGCTAGGATAACCAATGAACATACACTTCTAACTCTGTAAAGTGAACTTATTGACTTTCACTTGTAATCATGTGTGAAACATAAATAGCAAAAAAAAACTTATAAGTCATCAAAGGGTGGGGACACACCAAACAGAACCTCATAAGGGGTTTTATTATGTAATAAAGCGAAAAGAGTAATGTTATTCAGATAAACTGCAAAAAGCACACATTTTCCCTAAAAAGTATCAGGTAAATCACTAGCAGAGAAATCTCTATTAACGGTAATGTTAGAAGGCGGTTCCATCATAAATTCCTTTAATTGAGGTCCAGAAGCATTTCCGAGTTTGGAAACCCCTTTAAAAGCGATTTGAAATTAATTAAAGGAAGTTCCGCCTTTAGAACTGCCTTTAATTGAGGTTAGAAAGAATTTTTGTGTTTTGAAATTGCATTGCCGAGTTTGGAAATGTTTTCTTGGGTCACATTTTCATTTTAAAGGCGGTTCTAAATCTAGAACAACCTTTAAAGGGTTTGGCACAAACCCACTTCATTTTCCCCTTATTTATTTTCCCTTCTTAGGGTTTTCAGCAATCACGATTCCCTTTCTTTTTTTCGATCGGCTCCCTTTCTTCTCTCCTCTCCAAACCTCCTCCATCTCTCCTCTCTCCCCTCAGGTTGCTCTAGCGGCTCTCTCTCTCCAACCTCTCCAACGCCTCTACCACTGCGACAGATAGAGCTCCATCACCATTGTCTCTTCTCTCTCCCGCTGTAGAGCCTCCACCACAGCCCAACCGTTTCTCTTCTCTCTCCCCCTCCAAGGCCTCCACCACTGACACCGAGTCGAGCTCTACCACAGCCGCTGAGTCGAGCTCCAATACCGCTGGATCAAGCTCTCCTACTACCAGGTCCTCTGCCACCGCACCGAAAACTGGTTTTCATGTTTGTTGTTGTTGTGTTGATTTCTAGGAGCTCCAATTTAATGGGTTTATTGATATTGTGTTGATTTTTATTGTGAAGGTTGTTGCCTGGTTCAATTGATGTCTTTTTTTTCTATTAGGGTTTCCATATCTGGTTTTGCGCTGCTGGAAACTGATTGGTTTCTGGCAGCTATTTTTTGGAAGGTAAGAAAGACTTTCCGCATTCGAAAACTGTTTCTGATCTTATTAAAGGCAGTTATTTAAACTGCCTATGATCAAAATCGATCAAAGGCGAAGCCATTAGAGGTGGTCTAAAGTGCTTTCTCTGGTACGATAGAATCACCTTTAATAGCTCATTTCTCCACTAGAAACCACATAGAAACATTGAAGCACAAATCACATTAAGGATGTGTTGGTGTTTTCTATCGACTCAACCATTTTGTTGATGAGTACGACACAAGAAGTTTATATAAAAATCCCACAATAACTGAAGAACTCATTGCAATTAAATTCAGTGTTATTATTGCTTCGCACGATCTTTACAATTGTATCAAACTATCATTCAACCATAGCATATTAAGAAAAAATTTATGGACTTCAGTCATATTTCGCAAATAAATAAATCTTGACAGCTCTAGAAAAAATCATCCACAGTGGCTAAAAAGAAATCGCATCACAAGAGGAGGGTGTTTGATATGCACTCCCCCCCCCCCCAATAAATAAGAATATATCAAAGGAAAAATACGATTTTCTTTACTGTCACTAGAAGGAAATCCATCCCATATTTTTTTCCTAGAGATACCAAAGTGAATAACAAGCACCAACTTTAAAACGTGATCAGAGTGATGCCACAAACAAAGATTCAACTACTCAAACTCTGTCAATCTAGGAACATTGACTGCTTGCATTGTAAGAAAACTTCGGAAATAATAGAGTATATATCGATGCTCACATTCTCCAATCAGGTTTCTCGAGTATTGGTCTTGACTATCACACATAAAATTAGTGAACTGGACAAAGCAATAAGAATTATAAATCAACTCAGAAAGGGGACAAAAAGAACACAGTGGAGAGTAAGACTGTGTCAATGAGAAGCGCCCCTCCAATGTTTTCACTACTCGTTAGCTATCAAGAAAACAAACAGGACATTAAGTTATAGTTTAAACATGAGGTAAACATGAAATATTCCATGTAACATGGTGAGACACGCCACTATCAATGATCCAAGGAATAGAAGAGAGATCACATGTCATAGATTCACAGGCTGACTGCTCGGCATTAATCAAATTTAATAAAGCCTGAACCTAATCAGGCTTCAAGTCAGTGATAGAAGTGTCATCGTAATTGGGCGTAGGAGCCCTTATTTTGGTCATGGAATGAGCACGAACATAGACTCCTTGACTGCTGTTAAGGCTAGCACTAATTGTGGGAAATACTGAGTGATTCGCGGTGACCCTTCCTTTCCATGGTCCTACCGCTCTTTTGACTAATCAGGTGTGCCATGGAGGTGGAAAAAAAATCTTTGTTATGAACCTTGCACTCAAAACTAAAACATATAAGTTTTTATTTTTCTAGTTGTCAGAGAGGTGGCTGAGCAGCTGACACCGTAAACACATACGCCTCGTCTAGGAGAGTTTTGCTGTGAGCGATGTCACAAGAGTGTTCTTCCCTAAGGAGTGATTGGTAACATCTGTCCAGGTTAGGTTGATGAGTCTTAGACGAAAGATTTTAGGGTACGTTCCCAAAGCGATCATCATTGATGCTGATGAGGAATTGATGCAGTTTCTCTTCATCGCGACCAGTGGTAAACTTTCCAACAATGTGAACATTTGCCACATGAAAAAATGTATAGGGGTTTGGGGTGACTATGATCATCATAGAGACCCGTTAAACGATTAAAGTAATCATCAATAAACATAGAAGAGGATTAATTACAAGAGATAATCAATGATCGAAGTTGCTGCAAGCATGGTCCATTTGTGACGCAGATTTGCTTTCCCATAGATTTTTTTTGCCTCACCATGGAAGTGAATAAATGAAGCAATTTGGGAGTCTGTGTTATGCAAAATCCACCACATGATCATAGAATTGACCATGTCCCAATCCAAAATCTTCTTCTTCTATATCGTAATTCTGTATTATGTATGAAATTATATGCAAAGTATATATATATATATACACACAAACTAAAAGCCCAAAATACAAGAAAGCCATAACTATACATGCGTATACCCCAATATAAAGGTTAAAATTTAAATTGATCTTTTCTATAATATGGAAGATTATACTCTACCATTCAGAAACTAAGACGAGTATTTTCTTGAACCTTTTCTTGACACAACTCGAGCTCATGGTTTGAGTTATTTTTCCTGTTACTTCTACATAATAGAGTTGTAAAAGGAATAGAAGAAGGTTAAGAAAAAAATCCTTTTCTAATTGGTTTTTTAATATCCCATTTCATGAACAATTATAATTTACAACCTTTTGTACTCACCTATAAATTGAATAGACACAACCCAAAAATTGTGGGTTTTATATTCTATCACGGTATCAAGCATGTTTTTCTAAATACTAAACAAAATTTCCTAAGTTTTTGTCCAGAAGTCTCCTTCTCCGATCCTTTCCTTTATCCGCTAGAAACTTACTCTCATGACCTATATTCGATTGCCGCTGAATTCCACTCCTCAACGCCCATCACATTCCAACGTCGATTGGTCACTTCATTCGTTGCTTGTCCGCCGATTTCAAAGTCAATTGCCGACTCCCAGTCACAAACTTGTTGTGTGATTGGTCCGATCTTCCTCTCTACTTCTTTCTTGTGGTTTGTTCTTGATATTTTCACTGGTGTCATATTAGTTTACTTCGCTGATCAACTGCATCACCATCAAGATTCATGAAACCAATTCTCTGATTTGGCATACGTAGGTAACTTATCTCTTAAAGTCGTATAATTTAATTTGATTTTTTTTGGATCCATACCCTGTCTGGATCCACTGTCTTCTTCCTCGTTACTGGTTCATTCGAGAAGTCATCGACTCCCATAGGACGTTTGAGAACCATTCTGTCTGGATCAAGACAGATCAGCAAATTTAAACTCTCTTGTTCTCGTCCCTCATTGTTGGTTCCATGTATGGAAGTCCCTTACTGCAAAGAATCAAAATATTTTTCACACTCGTAAACTTCAGCTTATTAATTCCTTGATGATATTACGTCAAAATAATATGTCCATTCAGGAAAACCATTCTCATTTTAAGACTCTCGTGGATGATTTTCATGGTATCGGTGAGTCTATTATTAAGTATTAGACTATTCTTTTGCTTTATCAAAGCTTGTTGAGTTTGTTGTAGCACAAATGTTAATTGATCCACCTCCTGATATGTTCAATGTGGTGTCTAAGGCTGAGACTTTTGTATTTCCTTTGAAAACTTGTGCTACTTCAATGTTCTGATCACCCAACTCAGTTTTTTGTGTATTGGATCAATCTTTCAGACAGCCACCTTGCGCGGCAGGAACTAGTCTGCATGCGGCAACCAGAATTGGCATGTCCGAGGAGACGACAGTAGCCCATCTCACTAGTTCGGCCATAGTGGATGCAACACATAGTGCCAGTGGTGCAATTGCCCCGGTCATCTAGTTACGAATTTTTTAAAGCTTTCTCATTTATCTCGCGATGACATTGCATATTTCGTGGATACATCTCGGCCTAGTCCCCAGGAGAATCAACATTATGTTAATGTTATTCCTGATTGGTACATGGACTCTAGAGCTACCAAGCATATGACTTATGCTTATTCTAATCTGGATAGAATCGCTCCATATAACGGTAATCATTGGGTTTATTTTGGTAATAGTTATTTTCTAAATATCTCTAATACTGGCAATTCCTGCATTTCTGATTCTCTTACTTATGATATTTTGGTTGTTTCTAATATTACCAATAACTTGTTTTCTATTTGAAAACTAACCCAGGATTTGAATGTTGTTGTTTGTTTTGATAATCATTCTTTCACTATTCAGAACAAGGTTACCAATGAGCTGGGACAAAGTCACAGTGATAGAGGTTTCCACATTTTATATTATGTTGTTTATGCTTTAGTTTTTTTTGTTAAAGCAAATAAAACCAAGACTTATGTCGAGCTATGGCATAGTGAATGAGGGCATGTTCCTCATTCTGTTATTTCTTCTTTAAGTAGGACTAGTTGTTTATCTGTTGCTAGTTTGTTGCATATGCCTCATTTGTGCCCTTCTTGTGAGATGTCGAAAGACAAGCGTACGTCTATATTTTAGTGATAATATAAAATGCATACCACACATACTTGATTTAGCTCATTGTGATCTTTGGGGACCCTTTCTTGTTGCCTCTTGTTCTTGGTTTTCTTACTATTTATCTTTGTTGATGATTTTTCTCGATTACCTGGTTATATCCTCTACGTCGCAAGTCCGATTTTGTTGAGACTTACCTTCATTTTGAGGCTCCGGTTGAGAACAAGTTTTCTACCTCAATAAAGGTTTTCCAAAGTGATGGCGGTACCGAGTTCATCAACAGTTGCATGCGATCTTATTTTGGCTTCTAAGGGCATTCATCACTAGCTCACATATTCTTACACTCCAGAGTAAAATGACTGTGTTGAGCGGAAGCATCATCACATCACGACAACAAATATGTCTATGTTATATCATTCAAGCCTTCATCACTCATTCTGATACGAGGCTTTTTCAACTGCAACCTATTTCATCAATCGGCTGCCTACACCTGTTTTATATGGCCAGTCTCCACTCCCTATTATTTTTTGCACTACTCCTAATTACTACAACTCTCATCCTTTTGGTTGCGAAATTTTCCTTATCAACGTCCTTATGCTTCTCATGAATTGGTGCCCCGGAATTTGTCATTCATCTTTTTAGGATACAGTTTGCATTAAAAAGGTTATCGTGGTCTTAAACCTATTACAGAGGTGGATTATATTACTCTTCATGCTCATTTTGATGAGTTTTTTCTTCAAGCATCGCATTTAAGTATTGAAGCTGCCCCTCCTTCACTTGATGTTTCAGCCTTTTGATAACCTACATTGGTGCCCTTAGAAATTTTTTAGCCTTCTTCATCAGCCTCTATGCCCACATTCCTTGAAGATGTTGACGTTACACCTGAGCCTGGAGATACACCAAATATTGATCCCATGTGTGACTGTAGACACGCCGCTACAGCCGAGCTCACATGCACCGCCGCTGCACGTGCCGCAATACAAGAAATTTTCTGATTATGATATATTTAGACTTTAGAGAGCTTTATTTTTTCAATCTGAGCCGCAAAGTTATTGCGTGACTGTCAAGCATCCGGACTAGGTAACTGTTGTGGATTCGCAACTGGCTACACTTCGCACTCGGCAAACTTGGCAGTTAGTCACTTGTGAGTCACTTGTTAATGTGGTTGGTGTTAGACTAAGTCAACCTAATCACTAGATTGAAAATTTATGCATTGTACTTTATATATTGTTGATCATTTTATGAAATCCATCATTAGAAATTTACTTTTTCATGGTATCAGAGCATTGTTAGCATCATGCTTCCTTCTTTTTAATTTTTTCCCCTTTCTTTCTCTTTAAAATTAATTTCTTCCGCTGGCTCCGGTCAAATTCCAGTGACTTCCCGGCACCTCCATTAATACTAGTTACTCCCATCTGCCCCTAGATTCTATTGGCTTCCTCCAGACGTCTTAATTCATCCTTTCCGGATGTCCCTCCTTTTATCATGCCTGATTCCTAGTCTCCTGGCCCTTCTTCAACATCAACGCCGTTCTCCACCATTCTCTCTGTTCAAGTGTGTTATTTGATGTTCAGATCTCTCACTTCCCGGAAAACCGATCTCTACTTTGACGGCCTGCAGATCACCTCTATCTCTGATGTCTTCGACCGCTTACTTCCATCATCTCCGGCCTCTCTTCCAATCTTGCCCGTTGAAGTGATCAATTCAGCACTTGTCGTTGCTACAATTTTATTTCTTTTTTTCGATCAGCGTGTGTTATTCATGCTCCAGCCTATTGAACAAGACACGTGTCCCTCACACACGAGTGCATTGAAGACAGTTATTTTGGCGCATGGTCCTCACGCGCCTTGTTGGGGTTGGGTTGCATAATGTTTGCTCTATTTCCTTATGTAGCACTGTGCAATGTGTGCATTAATTTTCTTTTATTTTCACACTTTTAATAATAGCTCACTTTAGTGGTATTTCTAAATTTAAGCACCATGACTCCAAGTGGATTGTAGACTCTAGCGCCACAAAACATATGGCATCATCCCTCCACTGTTGTTGATCATGTGACACCCTATAATGGTGTGACCGTATTATTGTTGGTAATGGTTCTCAACTCCCTATTACTCATGTTGATGATTTTTCAATTTTCTAAATCTATATTTCTTTATGTTGTGCTTATTATGCCTGATATCACTACAAATTTTCTTTCGATTAGCAAATTAACTGGGGATTTGAATTTTGTAGTCCACTTTGATGATCGATCATTTATTATTTGGCATAAAATTACTTTGGGTCACGGCCATAATGAAAATGAGCTTTATGTTTTAGACTATGGTGCTTTATTGTCTACTGTGGAATCAAAGAAGTTGCGTGCGCGCTCTATCTATTGGTTTATGTTTATGACATTTTTCTTACAAGCAATGATAGTGCTCTCATTCATACGTTCATTGATCGTGTGAATCATGAGTTTAATGTCACCGATCTTGGTACCTTACAATACTTTTTGGTTTTGGAGGTTGTTTCTACTTCAGACGGCTTATTCCTTAGCAGGGAAAGATATGCCAAAGACATTTTGATTCGCACAAGCATGTAGGATGTCGTGCTCGTCGCCTTACCTTTTGTGGATTTCTCGCAGCTTCTCAACTCTTCAAGTAAGCCGTTTGGTAATCCCATTCTTTAATCCTTGGCTATTCTGAACAATCAGGATCGTGTTATAGAAACGTGCTTGTCTACTTATGGTTATACCATTTTCTTTGGCGGCAACATGGTTTGTTGGAGTGCTAAGAAATAGCCTATGGTCTCTCATTTTAGTTCGGAATCAAATTTCGTGTCATTGGCAATACTGCAATGGAATTAGCTTGGTTAATGAATTTTCTCATGGATTTACATGTGTCAACTCATGTGCCACCAGTGTTGTTGTGTGATAATAATAGTTTTCACTAGGGGGTGGATTCGGTATGGTTACCACCACTTTTTACTAATACCAGGTACCATACCAACAATGTCGGTATATTATTTTTAAAAACAAATATAGTACCAAATCCTTGGCATACCAACACATCGGCATACACAAAAGTTGGTTGGTATCGGTACGGTATGGTATAAGACCACCGAATATAAGTTATAATAAATTAATTATTTGCTCATAAAACAAATTATAAATAATTAAAATTTTCTATTCTATAGTCTTAATTTTAGAAAATTAAATATTCTCTAATCATAATAATAATAAAGTAAGATAACATCAAAATGAGAACTATACTAAGTCGAGAAATTCTCTTGTTAGACCGACTAACGGTCGACCAATCATGAAAAACGTTGTTTCAATAATTTTTAAGGTTGCACTATAATTATTTATACATTACGATACATTTTGAAAGTTTTTCAAAATTATAGGATCAAACCTCGTTGCAATAAATAAAAACAAATTTCAAAACCCCATTAGTTACATTGAATATAAAATGTCTCCGTCTAACGGTTGCTCGTTCTAAAATAAGAATTTGTGTAATAAGTAAGTTATAATAAATAAAAGTGAATTGTTATTTTAATTTTTTTGTAAGGTTTAGAACAAAAATGTCAGTTGTCAAGAAATCTAGTATAAGAAAATATTTTAAAGTTTTACCAATATCCAACATATTGGAACAAAAATATAAATTACAAGTGTAAATTATTAATTTGGTTCTATATTAACTAATTACTAAGTCTTATAACTAAACAAAATCTAAAATTTCACATAATATTAGTTATATTTTTAATATGTAAATATGTGGTACGGTATGGTAATACCGTGGTAATATTTTCTTAATACCATTACCATACCATAAAAAAATGGTACGGTACTACCATACCAAATCATCGATTACCAACATTTTCGGTACAAATGGTACCTAGTTCGGTTGGTAGGTTGGTTGATACGGTATTTGGATTGAATTGCCAGCCCTACGTGATTGTTAATCCTAAAATTATGGATAGTGAATTAGTATTTATATTTTATTTTCATACATGTAATTTATTGTTAGTTAACAAACTTTTTACCGGGACACAGTCAACATTGTATCGTAGCGTACTCTCTCTTACTCTGGGGCCACAAAATATTTTGTTTACTGTTACTATAAAAATACAATTAAGATAAACTTTACATCAAAATTATATCGTACTCAACGAATGCATACATATTATGGAACACGAGTACAAATTATGTGTAGTTACTACATACTTATAAATCACACAAAAGTTGGAATATAAATTATCCTTTGAATTTAAATATAAATTAAATCAATTTTTAATTTTTTAGGGTCTCACTTTTTTACTTAGAACAAGGCCTCCCCATTTTCGGAGACGGTCTTGTTCTTAGGCATCAACATATGACACCGGTAATTTGAGAACCGGTACTAGAGTTATTCATAGACACTGGTATCTTTGTTTATTGATCCCATAACCGGTGCATATGGTATTCCTAGCACCGGAATTGCCCTGACAGTAATAGATAAAAATAAATATCAAATAACTCTATTAGTCATACAAATATAAAATGATCCCATCAAATTGTTAATCTGTATAAAATAAGACTTTGGGGGAAAATAGGAAACTTTACATATGCCGTAAACAAAAGTACAGTTAGATTAACATTCAAAGCAACTTTAAGAGGTTGGAAAATAAACAGTTGTAGCTAAGTATAAAGAGTACGTCCTGTGCGAGACTGTCTCATGGTAAGAACGATAGCTGAATATATAATATGGAATCATAAAATCAGAGTTGGTTGAATTTTGAGGTCAAAATATAATTATTTTATTTTAAGGTCAAATTTAAAAAACCAATGAAATCAAGGGACTGAATTGTAAAATGGAAGATATCCTTTCTTCCCCGAGAAGCCCTAGTCAGAGATGGTGTCACGTCGCCTCGCATCGCCTTCTGTGTCACCGCATGAACTAAAACTCCGGCTACCGGCAATCAGACTCATGAATTACTCACCGTTACGGACTCTTGAATTCATGAACTGATTCATTAATTGAAATTTGATGAGACACCAGCAATTCTTCCAACAATTTCCTCCTTTTTTATGTTACAACAAGGAAGAAGAACATACAAAAGATCAAGCATTCATTTGATTTTCACGTATCAATGAATGTCTGTACCTCCAGCCAGGATAAAAAGCAAATATACGAAGAACTAGATCTTGACAAATCCCTAAATGAGAGATCGATACACGCCGCAGCCTGCTGGGAGCTGGCACATATCTTCAGATGTTCCTATTCCAAAACTCCCAAAATTCTCCAATCCTTAATGCTAACAGAACGCCATCTCCACCTTCCGCCTCCTCCCCGTGTTCATTCCCTTTTTCTTCTTTCAATTTAAATGAAATTTTATTGGCTGAATCTGGCCTGGCATTGAATTCGTTGGGTTTTGGCAAGATTTTCCGGTAACTAACCGCCGGTTCGATTTTTTGGTGTTTGATCATCAGCAAGAATTCGGGTTAAAGTTGGGCTGATTATTTGGGTCGACTTATATGGGTTTGGGCTGAATATGTGTTTGGGCTTGGGGCCTAAAACTCAAATCTAAATAATAGTATACACCATATAAAAAATACTAAAGATCAAATAAAATTATTAAAATATCAAACTAATATAGTAAAACATCTTATGAAAATACTGAAATCCAAATCAAATTAAATTAGTTAAAAATTAATTAAATATACTATGTCAAACTATTGAAACATCAAATAAAACACTAGTAATAGTTTAATATCAATTAAAAACACTGACACACAAATCAACTTTGAATAGTTATACATCAAATAAAAATACTAAATATAAACACCAAATTAAAATGTTTAAACATAAAATAAAATACTAAAACTAAACATAAAAAATGATATAATTAAGCATCAAATAAAACACTATTCATATAAAATAAAAATAATTAAACATCATATAAAAGCATCAAATTAGAATATTTAAACATCGAATACTAAAAATAAACCTCTAAATTGAAATAGTTAAACATCAAATAAAAAACTAAAAAATAACACATAAAACTAAAATAATGAACCATCAAATTAAAATATTAAAAATACACATGAAATTAAAATAGTTAAATGTCAAATAAAATCCTAAAATAAACATTAAATAAAGATAGTTGAATATCTAATAGAAACACTGAAAACACATAAAATTTCAAAATTTAAAAGTATAATAAAAACACACATAAATTATAAAACATATGTGTGTCACATAAAAAATGAGACACTGATATCAAAAAATTAAAACATCAGTACTAAAAATTAATAAATCATTTCATGCGATTGAAACATCACACTAAATAAAATACAATATTCGGAAAAAAAAGAAACATCAATGTGAAAATTTAAAATTATGAGCTGAAAAATTAACATATCAATTAAAATGAAAGTATAAATTATAAACCATAATTTAAATCAAAATATACCACTAAATAGTGTCAATATGTATAAAGTGTCAAAAATTTAACGTGCAAACACAAGATTTACAATAAATTATCAAAATTTAAATTTAAAACACGTGATCTTAATGATAAAAGGATTTTGGAAAACATCACAAGGTTTGGTTGAAAAATCAAATCTTGAAAATGAAAATTTATGGCTGGTAGTAAGAACTCGCGAATTTCACGGAAATGAGGAAAAAATGATCCGTGAATTTGTTCGATCCGGTTTCTTGAACCACTATATTTTTATGAACCAGAATCATTAATTCCCCAATTGTTTGTGTCCAACACCCTCCAAAAAATTATACTTCCTCTGTTTTCTTAGTTTGGCACACTTACCATCGTTGCATGCTTTGTTAAGATTGACACATTTTCTTTTATGACAAAAAATGAATCATTTTTAGGCACACATCCAATTTTTTACTCCCATCATTCAATTCTCTCCACACATTTCGACTTGCAAAAATAATAACACATAAAGCTACGGTACTAAACATAGCAAAATGGAGAGAGTATTTGCACCCAAATCCCTCATTTTCTTAAACTTTCTTTAATTAAATTTCGAACCTCATTTCTCATTAAAATTTATTATGTTACACATTAATCATCGAACTCGCTATGAAACGGTTTTATACAAGAATTTGTTGACATAACCGAGAAAACATAGAAAACATTTTCTAACATGATTGATAATGTAAGACCATCATGGGTCATTAGTAGACCTGCCAACAAATAAAATTCAAAGCAATTCAAAGAATCAAAATGGAACATGGCAGTTAAAAAAATCTCTCTTATATGTAAGAAAAAGATTTGATACCACACATATTCGTCCCAAAACTTTTCTTTTTGTCCAGACAAATTTGCCATTATTTCTGGAAAAAAAAGCTTTCAAAATAAGTCGTGAGGTTTGGTCCACGTCTATATGAATTAATTTTTCCAAAGTATTAAATCGTGAGGTTGTTGATCCTTGTTTCCTCTAATATTATGTCAGAGACTACGTTTGCGAAGAAAAATGGAATAGCAATAACATGGGCGTAGCTAGAGCTGTCAGTCTCTGACCCGAATCCGAAACCCGACACGTAACGAAACGACCGATTTAACCCGAAAATCGATTTAATCCGAGAGATTTCAGCCTGAATCTAAGCCGACACGACCGAACTTCAACCCGAAACCTGATTATAACCCGAGAAATATTGACCCGACACGAACCCG